>JBAMJV010012617.1:0-23774 GCA_037951105.1 Echinarachnius parma
TAAATTTGTACTTGCCCCGGGCAAGCGGGCAAGTGCTAGTTTTGAGCCCTGCCACGACATACCTGTGTTTCTTTGAGCAAGAAGCTTTGCTGCTTCTTTTGTCCTCTCCAGTCGGTTCCTCTGCTCGTCATTCCTTCTCGTTTCAACCTCAGTCTCAGAAAGACAGATCACCATCACCTAGAAAAAGATGATTTTGAATAAATAATAATAATAATAATATGCTCTATTTATATAGTGCCTAATATGATTAATCATTACCTCCAAGCCGTTTACAATGATCGTCAAACCTGTCTAAAGTGACCACAGAAGGGAGATAGAAAACATTGTCTTTGTAAACAGGTCATTTATATGCAAACTGATTTCTAAGGTAGCGTCTCGTTCCAACCTCAGTCTCTGAAAGACAAATCAGCATCACCTAGGAAATAGGAAACAAATCACAATTAATTCTTATGGGGCTACTTTCTAGCTATCCTGCATGAAATTTGTTTTGCATTGAACTCTGTGCAAATTTACAGGAGCTCTTTCATGATATATCACATATTTACATACTCTATTATGAAAATATTACAAATACAATGCGGTATTTTCAGAAACCGAATTAAGTTTTGTGGAATTTGTTACTAGATCCTAATAACACCCTTCTTTCTCTCATCATACGATGTGTTGTGTCACCTGCAAGTATTGTCCAAGTCCCGTGATAAAATCTCAGCGCAGCAACTGACAAATGCACTTGTGACAAAACTTACACCAACAATGCTTCTGTGACAATATAAGAGCATTTATCACAATTCTGTTAGCGTATTTATCCTCTAGTAATTGCAGAGCGAGCATAATGTGACCGGCTATAGCAAAACCCTGCACTTGTCAGTAAAAAACAAAATGTAAATTGTCATACCATTAGAAAGGCCCCATCACAAGCTTTCATTTGATGCCTTGTTCTAACAAAATGGTCAATAATTGGCGAAATTATGATTGTTTCAATTTTACAATCATAAAATCTTTTACACACATTATGTGAACTTAAAATGCCAATTTCTTCAAAACATGAATAACCGACAAGTGCAGGGTTTTGCTATAGCCGGTCACATATGTTACGTCACCCCTGCAAAGCATTACCTGTGAGTATTGTCCGAGTCCCTGGTCTCTAAGACTTTTCTTATCGTCCAGAACCCGTCCACAGCTGATCAACTTCAAGTGGTCGACTCCAACAGTTGTCTGGTCTGAAATTCTAAAACAGGAGCAACAAAAAAACAATAAAAATATCAGTGAAGACCAATTTCCAAGTTGTTTTTACTATCACCCAAATTTGTCCATGATTTAATTACCAATAGATCCTTTTTAAATGTTTAAAGTGATGTCTGCTCATCTATATCTTTAAACTCAAAGATTGTTCTCCGAGACTTTTCTTATTGTCCAGAACCTGTCTATAGCTGATCAACCCCAACAATTATCTGTTCTGAAATTCTAAACTGACTTCAGTTTATAAGGAAAAAAACAAAGTCGTCAATGAAAAAGAAATCATTTCCAATACGGCCACATCTACAATGCAAAGTATGACCATTTACACGCAATACACACTGAGTACTGTACTGAGTACATAGACAATGCATGCCTAGCTTGTTAACAGTTGCATGCTGGCCATACATTGAGTATGCAATGCCTACGACACACAAAAGTATGTTAATGCCTGTATGAGTGTTTACATCTTACTTTTGCTTCATTTCCAGACTCGTGGTAGTCAACGATATTTCCAAATCAAATCCCGTTTTGGTGACTCCCTGTGGAACGCTGCCAGTCAGCTTGACCTTCAAATTGGCAATGCCATCGTCCTGGAACCTCTTTCTGGCTGCCAGTTTCTCCAGAGCATGTTGCCGAAGGTGCTCGAACGTTGCTGCAACAACTTCACCCGAAATGCCGAGATCAGATGAGTACTTGCTGATTAGCTCCTGTTAAAACAAATTTAAGACAAATTCCTGTATTGAATCATCAT
Organism: Echinarachnius parma; assembly: GCA_037951105.1. Taxonomy (NCBI): domain Eukaryota; kingdom Metazoa; phylum Echinodermata; class Echinoidea; order Clypeasteroida; family Echinarachniidae; genus Echinarachnius; species Echinarachnius parma. The sequence continues at coordinate 1,991 of JBAMJV010012617.1, forward strand.
TGGATAAAACAAAATCATTGAATGAATTATCAAACAGTCATGCTGAAAAAAAAAATTCTCTTTTAAAATTTAAGGAGTAAATTAATTAAATTACATTTACACTGTGTACAAACTTAGGACAATGAGTAAGCAAATACACAGCCATGTGATAATTATTTTATCAAGGAATCGTCAGACAGTTAATGGACAACACATCTACAAAGTATTGTAAATGGTCCTGGTAGGACAAGCCAGATCACATTTTTAACAAACATTTTACCAACCCTTTGGCAGGTTTTGCATGTCAACATTGTTACTAGATCCCTTTAAAAGTGCCTTTCCCTCCATTTTCAGTTGTGTAGGGGGAGCCATACTATGGTCTCGTCTGTTTCTTTACAACTATTTTCAAGAAATTTGTAGTTCTCGTCTTCTTGAACAATTATTATGAATTGCTTGGTCATAATTGAATATAATTCAAACAAACCTCAGGATAAGTGCCCTTCTCTCCATTTTCCACCGTGTAGGAAGGAAGTCATAAATTTGATTTTCTCTGCATTCAGTATTTTTCTTATCATATCTTTCCAGCATATTCAAGAACTAGGAATAACATTGAAGGTTCATCAACAATTATTATGAATTGCTTCAAGGTCATAGTTGAATATAATTCAAACAAACCTCGGGATAAACTTGTGTTCTTTACAGTATTTTCAAGAAATATGAATAACATTTGAAGTTCTTGTCTTCTAGCTAGAACAATTATTATAAATTGCTTGGTCAAAGCTAAATAATATTTATAATTAAACAAACCTCTGGATTAGTGCCTTTCCCTCCATTTTCCATTGTGTAGGGAGGAAGCCACAATTTGATTTTCTCTGCATTCAGTCTCTTTCTGATCCCATCCCTGATCTGTTCCTCCAACATGTTTGATGCCATGTTGAATTGCAAACTATCTTCCTGGAAGTGGGAAAGGGAAAATCAAATAAATCAAATTATATTCAGTCTCACTAGTATTGTGACCTCTCTTAGTGGCCACCTGTCTATAGCAGCCAACCTACTTTATAGAGTATAGTGGCCACCAAACATGTTTCTCTGCAGAGAAAAGAAAATGTGATTGAACCGGTATAGAGTATAGAGCACACATAGCTACATAACAATAGCGTCACCTGTCTCCGTGTCAGCCAACGGTAAAATATTACAATTAAATCTAAAAGAGGCCATGAAAATGCTAAATTAGTCGATCTAGCATAGGCATATGCATATTTTGGAAGGGAATGTCCGAGTGATAGTGCTGCTAGTTGCACTAGCTTGGTGTGTGCAGTTTCACATTTTAAACATGCAAAAATGTTGATCAAATTTGATCTGATAACTGTAAACGTTGTTATTTTTTGCGCGATTAATATTTCACGCTGAGCGACACAAAAACACATTCGCGGCTTTTTAATTTTCGCGGCCTACCAAGTGTTCACACTCACACTTTCACAGGCATTGCAAATCCCGCATTTTATATATCGCGGGTTTTAATATTCGCGGACGCCGACTTCAGTCCGAAATTCGCAAAAATTAATACACCGCGAATATTACCACGTTTACAGTAATTCAAGAATAAATTCTAAACTTCAACCAAAATCGTCCAATTCAGTTATCAATTATTAATATCTAATAACTAATTCATCATATTCATAATCATATTAATATTGCAATATTTAGAATACTAAATCCACTCAAATAACCATTAATTATAAAATACAGTCAACAGAGTTGCTGGATCATGACAAATCAATTTTACTGAGCTGAAATTGCAACATCGTATTTCAAGATTGCAACAAAAAGGCAACACGGATTGCAATACCCCGTCGGCTGCATGGCCGCTTTTCCCAGGTGGCGCAGCGGCTAGACTCCCGTGAAAAGAAAGCAGTCATCGGGTCGTCGCTAGTGGGCCTGGAATGCCAAATTATTCAGCGTTGGCGTTTAATTACAGATTTATCATGACATTTAATGTGAATTATGTTCAATTCAACGGTTTAGATGTATGAAATCAAATTAACATACTTACTTTCGGAATTATGGACTTCAGTCTTCTCTTGAAGTTCGGACTATCTGTCTTTTTCTGCTGGGATAAATTTGCGTTCGAAATTTAGATCTGCAATGCAATGTTTTTGTCGTTCCACTCGATTGCGCAATCATAATTTTGTCTGTCATGTTGTAGACTTTGTCAAGGAACATAATAATTTCACCTATAAAACCATATTAAAATAGACAACAAAGTTGGGCATAATTATAGAAATGGCAAATTCATATGGATATAATAACATATGTCCAAGGCTGTACATGTATTAATATGTGCTTTTTAAATTAATAACGTTTTGAAATTTAAATAATAAACCTTCTCAATCATATGAAATAAGGCTAGTCAAGATCCTACTGAAGTTAGCAATTGAAATGTTAATTTTATACTATGATCTCACCGGTTCTTTGTATTATTAGTATGCTAATTTCATATCCCCTTGCTCAGAACAAATTATTCTCGAGAGCGCGCGAGAGGGAGGGGAGGGGAGACGGGGGGAGGGCCCGGGCACCATGCCCCCATGATGTACAGTACATAACGATGAAGAAAGAAAAAAAAGGCATTTCACTATAATAGTGAAACGCATTTTTTCAGTACAACCACGCTAACCCACTGGTTGGAAGAATAATAATTATTCTTCCACTGGGTTAGCGTGGTCGAGGGGGCGGGGGGAGGGGGGAGGGGCGAGGGGAGGGGGAAGGGGGGGGGGGGAGGAACTCGAACTATTATGTTGTTGTTATTGTTCAATTTAATGGCAATCAGTCTAGAAAGACTATTGTTGCCAATTTCTTTTGACTATTTAAAAAATTATAATGCAAACCTGGTGTTTTTTTATATATTGGGGCACGCCTAATATATGTCCTGATATTTCACCCCCCCCCCCCCTGTGCACCTCCCGTAGCTACGCCATAGCCTTCAATATACCCTCTATAAACATGTAGGCTACGCCTGAGTCTTTGTGAGATACACATTATTTTTTCTATACATGATGTGAATATTGCAATGTTTATTGTAGATACTTTCATTGATGATGCATGTTGTTGTTGTTAGTATCATTATTAGCATTATTGTTGAACTACTAGTAGAACATGATGCAATTATGCACTGTCTGGACAGTGCTCTAATTAATTCAAGCACATACACGCACTTAGTGCACACACACACACACACACACACACACACACACACACACACCGAACCGACACAATCAACACACACAAACACATGGGTAGCCACGCCCTGCATCAAAGGCTGTGACGTTGCTGCAACATAATAATACCACTGACCTTGCCTCTTTATGAAAATGAAAAAAAAATTGGGTTTATTGATTGTGTCAACTTTGCGATATTAGGACTAAAATATATAGGTTCACAATTTACAGGACGTTTACAATACATACTTATATAGGCTAAATAATTATCGAATAACTTATCGAATTATAATCATGAATGCTTTCGAAATAAAAACAAAACGATACACTTTTAAATAAGTAACGAACTATTACTTTGAACAATTATATTTCTTTGATCATGCAATTGATTTTATATATATGTACATTAGACACTAAAGCCCTCTACAGACAGAGCCGACTAGACCCGATTAGACAGATTTTCATTCGGATCGGCTCAGTTTTCAGTGCCTTGCGACACACATTTTGCCAGTCGAGAGACAGTCGGATGCTAGTTGGGGCCGATTCAACCCGATGAATCAGATCCGACCGACCGGGCCCAACTCTAGCCTGATTGAAACCAGTCGGATCGGGTCGAGTCGGCTCTGTCTGCGCCGGGCTTAAGTCACGAAATTAAAAAAAACTAACAATTATAATGCACGATTATACTATGAACATACTATGAACTATTACTTTAAAACAATTATATTTCTTTGATCATGCTGATTTTATGTATTATGTTTTGATTTGTTTCCTTCGGGTTTATGTCAGGTTATAATAGCTTCTGACCATTCTGGCAATGAGAATTATGGGGTTTCAGGGACGAGCACCGTCTAGGGTTTTCTATAGCTCAGTCGGAAGAGCACCGGTCTAGCAATCCGGAGGTCTCGGGTTCGAATCCCGTTGGAATCCCATTTTCTTTGCCTTCTTTTAATCACAATATATTTCTGGTCAGTTTCCCTATATGTTTGAATTAATTATTACAAAAAGCTGTATCGCTTCGGTGATCCCTCGCATATATCCCCAAGTTGATTTGTTTCCTTCGGGTTTATGTCAGGTTATAATAGCTTCTGACCATTCTGGCAATGAGAATTAAGGGGTTTCAGGGACGAGCACCGTCTAGGGTTTTCTATATAGCTCAGTCGGAAGAGCACCGGTCTAGCAATCCGGAGGTCTCGGGTTCGAATCCCGTTGGAATCCCATTTTCTTTGCCTTCTTTTAATCAAAAACAAATTTAATTAAAATTACTAAAATAATGTTTATGAACCGTATAAACAGGAAACAGTGTGCGGAAGGGAATAATAACCAATGAAATAAGCAATGATGAATCGATGTAAAACATATCCACACTTTCACTTTATTTTTTTTTAAATCTATATGTACCTATTTATTTATATTATTCAGTTATTTTGTTTATGTTTCCATTCATTCATTTACGAATTAATTAATCATTTTTTCTTACATGTATATACATTTATTTCATTAATTGTATTTATGTATGCATGTTTAGTAGTCTTCATTTTCATTTTCATTCAAAATATTCAAATCCTTTCAAAACGAAAAAGAACAAACAAATAATGTATCACATTCAATTCACTTAAATAATTGGTCTAAGATATAACTTGAACTGCAAACAAATTGTCATCACAGTTATTAACAAAAGTTAGTATATACACAGGATAACCAGTGCTTACCCTGCTTACTAGTATTGTCGTCGTCCGAAATAAGAAATTAATGCTTAGAAGAAATAATGTAGAAGATTTGTCAAATTTGATGTAGCATGCTTGATAATGTGAATTTTCCACAATTTGTTTGCCTTTGTGTGCCTTCAAAAAAAAAATTAATATCTGTGCATCAGGCGTATTCTTTAAATATGCCGTATTTTGTTTTTTGTCTGCAAAGGTTGGTGGTTCTGCAGAACACACAAACATGCGACAATAAAAGCACACCGGCAAAATCCATAACCAGACAGATCGTTTGTTAAGGCCCGGTCACATATATCACCAGATAACGTAAACGGATGCCCGACGAATATAAAATGTGCGAAATCAAATATTCCGGTGGTGAAAGTAGTCTCCATTGCTTCATGCACAAAACATTCCGCCGGATAGAAAAACGTACACCGCCTGACAAGGAACGGACAAGACACGCATACGAACGGAGACGAACGGATTGTAAATTTTTACTCTCCGTCGGGCATCCGTTTACACTATCCGGTGATATGTGACAAGGCCTTTAATCAAACATGTCTGACATGAATGTGACTATAGTGCGACATAGCTTACTGTTCGGACTGAGCAGGTGTACCGATGGGGTGTTTGGGGCATTCAACCCCCCCCCCCCCCCCCCCCTTAAGCGAAAAATTACTGTTGGGGGGTGGGGGGTGGGGGCAAGAAAGGGGGGTGGGGGGTGGGGGCAAGAAAGGGGGTAAAGATTTACTGTTGGGGGGTGGGGGGTGGGGGGTGGGGGCAAGAAAGGGGGTAAAGATTTCCCATACAGGGGGAGGGGGCAGCGTGAACAGAAGCTTAATATTACATTAAATCCTGGGTAATTGGCAAATACAATGTTGTTGTTTTCATGTATTTCTATTATGTCTTCTCAGTTCCTGTGTGTTTAAAACATGTCTGTGAAGACCAATTGGTGGTACCGATATTGATATAGGCAGTAGGTCTTATTTGACAGGTGGTCGCTTGACCAGGTTTGATACTCTTTTCCCCACTGATGTGAACAATCGGGGGAATAATAACGGGGTATACCCCCCCCCCCCTCCCCAGATACGCCACAACCGTGGCCTCTTGCAGTTGGTATTCCATCAGAAGCTTACGTCAGGCGAGACCCATTGTACAATATATGGCGAACAATACCCTACATAGCTTATCACACCCACTATTCAAACAGAATTAAACGCGAAATTATTTTCGGAGATTAGCAAATAAAAGAGGTCAAACATTTGATCCCATTTGACAGAGATACAAAAACATGCACATTGCTGCAGTATTGCATGCAATGACTTACTACTGCCTAGAGTATTGTTAGATCGCCCATTATATGATTCAATTCTATATCAGGGATAATGTCGTTTGAATTGATGTGCGTTCGCCAATATCCACCTGTTGAAACGATACGTTCATGTGGACAAAATTAAAACTATACTCCATACGCGTACTATGCCATTCGCAGGAAACAATATAAGTTTACAGGATGTAATAATTATCAAACAAAGTATATTTCTAAGAATATTTCTACCCGGCAATTATCTCCCGAAAATTTAATAAAATAATAGCTGGACAGTGTCTAATAGCGTTAGACATGTTTTTGTACATAATACACCAGTATCTTACAGCACATCTATATACTCTACAGTAAGCCATTATTCTTCCTGAAAAAATAAATATACAATCTTTCATTTGACGCGGTGTACAGGTGTATTATTCGTTCCAAATGGTCCAAATAATACGTGTACTAATTTATCCAATATTCAATTATTTAGATAAATGATTTTTGGGCAAACTTATGAATTTTGACTTGATATGCATACATCACACCTGTAAATATGTAAATAAGTTAGTTCTTTGAAAAAATGACATAACCATGTTTGATATTCTTGACACGCATGACACGAGGTGTGACACAGCTATACTGTTCGGACTGAGCAGGTGTACCGATGGGGTGTTTGGGGCGTTCAAACACCCCCTTAAGCGAAAAATTACTGTTGGGGGGGGGGGGATGGGGGCAAGAAAGGGGGGTAAAGATTTCCCATAGGGGGGGGGGGGGGGGGGGGGGCAGCGTGAACAGAAATTTTATATTACATTAAATCCTGGGTAATTGGCAAATACAATTTTGTTGTTTTCATGTATTTCTATTATGTCTTCTCAGTTTCCTTTGTGTTTAAAACATGTCTGTGAAGACCGATTGGTGGTACGTACGATATTAGTATAAGCAGTAGGTCTTATTTGACAGGTGGTCGCTTGACCAGGTTTGATACTCTTTTCCCCACTGATGTGAACAATCGGGGGAATAATAACGGGGTATACCCCCCCCCCCTCCCCAGATACGCCACAACCGTGGCCTCTTGCAGTTGGTATTCCATCAGAAGCTTACGTCAGGCGAGACCCATTGTACAATATATGGCGAACAATACCCTACATAGCTTATCACACCCACTATTCAAACAGAATTAAACGCGAAATTATTTTCGGAGATTAGCAAATAAAAGAGGTCAAACATTTGATCCCATTTGACAGAGATACAAAAACATGCACATTGCTGCAGTATTGCATGCAATGACTTACTACTGCCTAGAGTATTGTTAGATCGCCCATTATATGATTCAATTCTATATCAGGGATAATGTCGTTTGAATTGACGTGCGTTCGCCAATATCCACCTGTTGAAACGATACGTTCATGTGGACAAAATTAAAACTATACTCCATACGCGTACTATGCCATTCGCAGGAAACAATATAAGTTTACAGGATGTAATAATTATCAAACAAAGTATATTTCTAAGAATATTTCTACCCGGCAATTATCTCCCGAAAATTTAATAAAATAATAGCCGGACAGTGTCTAATAGCGTTAGACATGTTTTTGTACATAATACACCAGTATCTTACAGCACATCTATATACTCTACAGTAAGCCATTATTCTTCCTGAAAAAATAAATATACAATCTTTCATTTGACGCAGTGTACGGGTGTATTATTCGTTCCAAATGGTCCAAATAATACGTGTACTAATTTATCCAATATTCAATTATTTAGATAAATTATTTATGGGCAAACATATGAATTTTGACTTGATATGCATACATCACACCTGTAAATATGTAAATAAGTTAGTTCTTTGAAAAAATGACATAACCATGTTTGATATTCTTGACACGCATGCAAATATTGTGAGAAGTGATCAGGGATTGGGCATTCGACAGTCGGTGAAACGGGATACACAATAAACCCTCCCCGCCCTATGAATTACCCGCCCAAAGGTTGTAGAAACCTTTAAAAGTGCCTCTTTTAGGATTAAATGCCGTTATTCAAATTCATGCAATTAATATTCATGTAACATCTTGAACAGCCATATTTATTACATCAAATCAAGTCTTCTTTTTTTCGTTGTACTTTCTATATTTGAAACAGATAGTAGTTCTGCTTCATCATTGTTATATAGTTATGTCCCATCTTTCTTTAGGATTAAACTGGACCCTCCATTATAATACAATTAATACATAACAAAATGTCATGCACACTTCTCTTAACTGGTCTCAAAATCTAAATTTCACTGTCATGACTGTTAATAGAGGTTTTTCGCTGTGCTACGCGGCGGCTCTCACCGACGCAGGAACGATCTATTGGTACGTCGGCCGCGCTAAAACAACTCTGGTTTACAAGCCGTTTCGCTTATTTGATCAACGCGGCCGTAGACTCGGATGGTTGAACAGCTGGGCAGCACACTACACATGCACACTACACACTACACTCCACACACGTTGCGAGCGACGTTTGACCTCGCTACGAGCAGCGAGCGCTGCTGATTGGCTGTTTGCCGGATCGAGCGGTCTCTCAGCGCGGCCGCACAATTGACCAAAGACGGTCGGTGATAACAGTTCAGGAACGGAGGGATCGCTGATACTACAGGAAATTGGTGATTTTTGCACACGACACGTAGTTTGTACGGCCGCGTTGCGCTTGCGAAAAGCCCAAAATCTGTTATAATAGAACAATAGACTCGTTAGAAGTGTTTAAAATAAAATTAAAATCATACTTGTTTAGAGTAGCTTATTAATATATTAGTTGCATGTATTGGTATTTTTGTTTGTTTAAGCTTTTCCTCTTTTTTCGTCTTCTTTCCTTTGTTATGCGCCTCGGAATAGGCTACCTAGATAGATTGCGCTTTATAAAATAATGCTTGATATTGTTATTATTTCAAACATTACAGAATGTATAGTGGGTTTTTGTTTTTGTTTATAGTGATCAAGCAAAAATCACCAGCGAATGCAGTTGTAATAGTCTCGTTTATATCGTAACCGAATCTATTTTTCTCATTTATACATTCGATTATCGGGTTAAAACAAAAAAGAAAAATGATGGGTGGTAATGGGTTACCTTTAAAAAATGCCCCGTTTCGAAAGTGAAACTTTTGTGAGTGCCAAGAATCGGTGACGACAAAGCTATTTAGTGATGAGTACAGATACATTATTATTATAATGTAGGAAGAGATGGGCACAGGGATATGATTTCATGACAGACTATAATCAATTCATGAGGTACAGAACTGAAAGCATCCTGCATATCAAACCATGTAAAATGTACGCTTCTTCGACATTGTTTAGCATTTTTTTATAATTTCATGAACAACTGTATTGTAATCAAAACATCCAGATATACTAAAAAAAACTTTTTGAATGGTATAGGATCGATCAGAGAGTTATCTAAAACAAATGATTATCTCCTTGACGCAATGATTTGATGAAAGATCTTTCCCATTATACTGGACAAGGCAATCATTCTGAAATTGTCAGGGTTTTCTGTATCCCCAGATTTATGAATTAATGTGATACGACTTTTGGACCAAAGAAGTGGTGGGATGGGGTTTTGTAACAACTTGCTTTACAGAGTGGCTAGAAAGTGGTGTGAACAGGGTAATTTTTTCAACATACCCATAAATACTGTAGCGTGCCGAGGGTCGATATGACTTTTCTTCCTCTTCTCTATACCTAATGCTAAATACTGTACCTACTTTTTCCATACTGATGATACTCTCTCTCAAACTGCTCGATCTCACTTTTCAAAACTTCTCCCTTTTTTCTCAATTCACAAACTCAAACTCACTTCTCCATTGCTCACTTCCAAATTCACTTCTCAAATCATGCGATCGGACGAGATGAATTCCGGTAATAGTGGAAGTTTATTGTTTATCAAAGTCAATTCACAAATTCTCTCTTTTCTATGGAGCTTATCCTACATAGCGTGGCCGTGACCAGTCAGTCCTTCCTCCCTGACTGTCCCCTACCCAACTGGCCAACAGACTGAGGAAATCCCCCCCCCCCCCCTGTCCTAGAATTCTTGAGTTGACACAACATATATTAACCCTACGACTTTCAATATATCCTTACAATACTTATATCTAACATTACAATTATAATAAACAATCTACCAAAAGGGTTATTGGCTGGCTTTCCTTCGAGATTATACACTACTACACGGTGGGTACTAAACGTGATACAGTGTGCCTCATAAAGAGCAAATGTGTATACACATATAATACGTTTATACAGTGTACAACTCTTGCTATGTTCGCCACACCATCAAAAATACAGGGTGTCCCCCCCCCCCCCCCAAAAAAAAAAAAAAAAAAAAAAAAAAAAGTTTTTTTTTTTTTTTTTTTTTTTTTTTGGGGGGGGGGGGGGGGACACCCTGTATTTTTTTTTAAAACCCTGAAGTGCTGTTGGAATGCTTATACCACTGGTCTAGGGCATGACATAAGCTTAATGTTGAATGTAGCATTCATCAATCATTTTCTCACATAAAAATAGTGGTTAGTACACAAATTGCACATTTATTTAGCAGTAACACTGGTGCTCATAAATATTCATATTCATATTCATGAATATTCATGAGCACCAATACTCGCTAAATATAATGCAATTTTCTAAATTTACTACTAACTAATTTTAATTATAAGCAAAATTTATAACCACTGGTTAGAAAATTGCATATTTAATTAGTACTGCTGCTCACGAATGTATGAATATTCATTAGCAGCAGTATTACTGCTCAATAAACTTGCAATTTTTACATCTGTAACCAATATTTTTTGTGTGAGAAAAAGGTATATTTAGCTGAATGCTACAACTGACAGTAAGTTCTTGTCATACCCATTCAACATGACTACAGGGTGTCCTTTTTTCTTTTTTTTTTTTTTTTTTTTGGCTGTAAGTGTATAAGACGCACCCCCCACTTTGAAAATTTTCCAACGGAAAAAAAGTGTGTTTTATACACAGAGTTTTACGGTATATAAATTCTACCCTCATTTTGCAAAAAATATAAATAGAAAACTTTTACAAACTAAACAAAACAACTTTCTGTCTCTCCAACTCTTGGTTACAAAATTAAATTCTTACAATCCATACTTTTCCCAACTTAAGCAATGTACAAAGCAGTACATGTACATGTACAAGAAAACGAGAAGGCATGCAATCATATTTACAAGGAAAGGTCTATCTGCAGAAACTGACAATCATCATTTTGTTTTCATTTATAAAATAAAAGTACCTCTACTTTTCCAAAACACTATCTTTCAAATGATACACATACCGTTGCATATCAAGGATCAATTCCAAAGCTACGATCAAAATATGTTTTTATTAATTTCCCTGCCTTGTAGCAGGCCCTATATCATAATAATAATGGTTTTATCAGTTTCTGCATTATACCCTTCACAATATATACAGCTGAATTGCCGAGGAATTTGGACTTAAGACTCTCTTCTCAAACTTTTTATCAAATACAAGTACAAAATATAACAAAATAAAAAACTTCAATTTTATTTTGCTAACAATTTCATTTCTGAACCCCAAATACGAGCAGTTTCTCCATATTACAAACTAACCACTATTTTCAATATTACTGAAAGTTCTTTTATAACAATCGTCTACCAAAATAAACTCAAAACAAATATCAATCGCTGACTGCTCCAGAACATATTATCAAATTTTCAATTCACTACTCCGCCTTATTCAACTCTCCGCAATCCAGAAATTAAAATACATAATAACATTACCTGCACAAAAAGACAAAATAAGTTTGATTATTCTAAATTAAAATGTTCTTCTTTTTCTTCGTATGATCAAGTCTTCTTCGTCTTCCGTCGCCTCCTTATATCGAATATCCAAAATTTATCCAAAAAATCCAAAAAAGTCTTCTTTTAAAATATAACGAGTTGTTCCAGAGGGTTGCAGGGTTCCAGGGGTTGATTGTAGCGTCTATCCGGCTTCTCTTGGACCATGTCGTTGATTTCTCCGTTGATTGGCAAGGACCGCAAACCAATTTTAAAATAGAATGAAGAATCCAAATTAAAGGGGATCGGGACGCCGAAAACAAATCTGGATACAATTTAGTTTGACATGGTGTGGACCAGTAACTGATTTTACAGTGACCAGTGAAAGGTACTACCACTCCAACATCTAAGGGGAAAGGGGCAGAACATGGTGTGGACCAGAAACCACACGAAGTGATCAAAGGTACTACCACTCCCATGCTCTGAGGGAGGGTTATTCTTCATTTAAAAATATATATATATATATAAAGGATAAATGCTTTCTTTTTTATTTGTTGGACTTTCAATATTGTCCTACAATAATTCCAATTGGCAATGCGGTCCTTCCAAAATTATAGAATTTCACGACGGTTGAAATTCCTATTAATTTCTGTTTCACCTCCCCACTCTTGTATTATGTAAGACGGGTATGTGCCGCTTACAAGACCCCCGTTTTCATACCCGATTGCTGCTCTAAAGATACCAGATTTTCACAAATTGCCGCTCCATAGACCCCTGGAATGACTTGGCTAGGTAGTTGAGTAGCGCCAAGTCCATTATTCTTCTTCTAGTCAGCTCCTTGGACCCCTTGGACCACCATTTGAGGGTGTCCATAGGTCTTTGGTATCTCCAAGTCCATGTATTATGTAGTTTTAGACTTTTAGTCTGCTCCTTAGACCCCTTAACTCCTGTTTCAGGGTTTTTGTAGCTCCAAAGACCATAGATTTTGTGCTTATAGTCAGCTCTTAAAGGGACTTAGTAACATTGTCCAAATCCTCAAAATAAAATTGTAATTCTAGCAGTTCCCTCATACTTTTGTTGTATTCGTATTAACAATAAAATCATGGGACCGGTTTCGGTTTTTCAAATTTCCCTTTCGTTACAAAGATATGTACGATCAGAGAATTCAGATAAGAAAAACTCCCCCGGAGTTTTGAAACCGTGTACAAAGTGAGTGCAGTGAGTTAGTGAATATCACTTTGCATTTTCGCTCATTACTTGGCCATGCAATATCCATTTGACTTGAAATTTTCACACAATACCCTGTGGACATATGAGATAACAACAATATACAATGCATCAACCCTTCATCACTTTTTGCACATGTCAACAAAGACCCCCATTTCAGAGTTCCGTGAGGCACACCCCCGTCAAAATAGTGCCCCCCCCCCATTTTTCATTTATCAAACTTCAATTTAATCCTTCCTAAAGTACTTCTACTTAACAAATATACAATTTCCATAATTCAAACATTTCACAACGAGTGAAATTTTAAATCCCTATCAGACTTCACTTTCTTAGCTGAAAGAGACATGGCTAATTTGTTTTACAATGGAAGTATTTCACAACAGAGGCAACCAAAACACCAATGACAGCAATTTTATCCTGTACGGGGGGTCAGACAGTTAAAAGCAGTGTTGGGTTATTGTGGTTTTCAGATCCAGGAAAGCAATTTGTTGTCGAGGTGGACAGGTGACTCGTAGCGATTGTTGAAGTATCTGTCGCCTTTAGCTGCATCAAAGGTTGAAGAAACGCGGGGTAAGTAGATGGAATCAGATACTGCTTTCTTGCTGAAGTACCATAAGTTGTTTTTAAAACAGCGTTCCTCGAAGCGAGTGTCGCGTCAACGCGTGTTTTCATGCTGTTGATTCTTTAGATTGGTATGTATGTAGAGCATAGAGAGGTCATCGTAGAGTAGAACTAAGGAGGTACTAAGTCAGGTTCTGAAGGCTCGACGACGCAGTCGGTTCTTAAGCTTGCGCGCTTCATCCATCGTATTCGGCTTCCGTTGCGTGAAGTTCCCCGGTGATCGCTCGTGTTGATCACTGGCAAACTCGGGTAACTCCGCGAAGAAATCTTGGAGGACCAATGAAAATCGCGTTCCGGCTTCCGCGGGCGTTATTTCACCTATTGCTGGGTCGTGGTGTAGGGGTTGGATGCGTATCAAAAGGCGGGAATTCAATGAGTTCCATACGGTAGCCAGGAGGCATGCTATTGTGAGGACAGGCCAATGAAGCAGATTTCCGTGGATGGGAATAGCTGGTTAATGAAGCCAGGTATCATAGGCATATCTCAAGGAAATAGTCCTTCAATATCTAACCCTTCAACATGGTTAAGTATGACAGTCATGACATTGGCGTGGATGTGCACAACATGCTATTGATTTGGTGGTAGCAAATGTGAGTAAAGACCATAGAGCGCGGTGCAAACTGCCGCTAGTACTGTTCCATGCTCCATACATTTCCAAAAGTCAGCTCCCGAAATACGCATATCTGCGTACATGAAGAGGAAAATCAGCGCCGCGATGGTCACCACTACCTGAACTTGACCGCTCAGATTCGGATTACTACTGGATAATGCCACCGCGAACAGACCGACCAGGAATGACACGAAAATTCCAACCAGAGCTGGACCGCTCAGCCACGTGTTGCCTTGAGTGAGAGCAGGTGATCCTTGTGGCTCTACTGTTGGACCAGATGACGGTGGTGGCTGCAGAGTTGCAGATTTGTCTCCTGATGATGCGGTAGAAGTTGAGTCTGAATGAATTAAGAAATACATTGTTATAGATACTTTATGCCTAATTTACAACCAGATTACAATGGACATATAGTATAATTCAATGTATAATGAAATAGAGTATAATAATGTTCTGATCGAGATGGCGCTTCAAAACATTTCTCATTTGTATAAAGAAGAAATATGTGTAGCAATAAAGACAACATGTATTTTTAAATCAAGCTAAGTTAAACAAATTCCGTCTTGAAACAGTGGGAATATTGATGAATAGAACCACTGGCGTACGGATAGGGGGCACTTTTTGGCTGCAACCCCTCAACAATCCAAAATGTGATATATAGTGGCTTTATCACATGGATTTTTGAGGGGTTTTTGCCCGTCCAAGTTAAATGGCCGAGTAATGAGCAAAAATGCAAAGTGATATTTCATTGCGCTGACTTTGTACACGGTTTTTGTGGTCCAATGGATAATTTAACATCTGAATACTTCAATCATAAATATCTTTTTAATGAAAGGAAAATTTGAAAAACAGAAACCTGCCTCATGCTTTTATTCTTAAAAACCTATTTTGTAAATTCTTGAAAAGAGGAAGCATTTATTATTCTTTTTTAACGGCTGGTTCAAATTATCAAATAATTGTGGGGCCCCAGGCCACAATTATTACAAATGGTTATGTTTATGGATTTTTCAGCAATTTCGAAACCGATTATGATCAACTAAAGTTTTTTCTGTCATTAAAATTGTATGATCTTTCGAATTTGACACTCAGTTTTTCATTATCTCACAGAAAAATTATTTTGTGTTGCGCCCTCTATACCAAAACTCAACTATCCCTTTAAATTATAAATATTAGTTTTAATGGTAAAATACGGACAATTTATCCGGGGCTTCTCTCTTCCTCCAATGATAGGTTTACCCTAAATACAAATGTTGGTGACCATTAAAGGGGTAGTTCAGTTTTGGAAGAGAGAGCGCTGCACAGCACAAATTTGTTGTGAGGTAATGAAAAACTGAGTGTCGAATTTGAAAGAACATGCAATTTTAATGGCAGAAAACTCTATTTGGTCAAAATCGGTTCAGAAATAAATTTGGGCCCCAAATTTATTCAATTTTTTAATTTTATTTTTAAAATGCTTACACTTTTTCAAAAAATGTCAAAAGCGGTTTTTAAATAGTTGTTGATGACCTCTCTATTTAATCATTATTTCAACAAAACATCACATGCATTATATTGTATGAAAAATGGTTTTTAAAAATGCCTTTTTAGAGAGCGCCCTCTTGTGTGTTTTAATGGCTCTTTTTGAATGATAACAGGATTTTTACTTAGTCGTTTGTAATTTTGTATACATTTCGAGCAAGGTGGAGTTATAACTATTAGTTTGTAATGTTACTGTGCAGGTTTTGGTTACTTAAGTTCAGCCTTACCAAAACTGTACTACCTTTATCATTTATTGTTAGCCTTGACCTGCATGTTCATACTATTATGTAATAGCTTACACCGTTATAATTTTAGGAAAAACTGTCACCGATACCAATCAAATAACATGTGCAGTGTTAACCCATATCCCATTTGTAGAAGTTCTTTTTTTTTTTGGGGGGGGGGGGGACAATGAAGGGGGCAATGAAGGGGCCAGACTTGGCAGAAAATTGTAAATAAAAGGTGTTATTCATAATATAGGTTTTCTCGGCCAATTTCGTAAGCTTCTCATTCGTTTTGAAAAGCGTGTCATTCAATTTCGCGAAATTAAGCTGAAGGCTTGCAATTGTGGTTCAAAATTGTGATTTACCAAGTAGCATTCAAATTTTAAAAACACGCTATTTGCATTCAATTCCGCCAACGGATTTCACGAAAGGCGGTATTACGCAATCACAAATTTTCTGGCTTTAAATTGAACGACAATTATACGAAATAGAAACACGTTTTAAATCGAATGCAAACAAAATGTTTTTGAATGATCGTTATATGAATTCAAATGCTAAACAAGCCGATAGTCATAAAAAGCGTCTCACCCAGCTGCGCGCATTTATGCAACATTGGACCTCATTTGACCTTTGACCCCAGGATATCATGGAGGCCATTATAGGGCACCTACCAATCAAGTTTGGTTACAAACAGATGCAGGGTTGGAAAGTTATCAACCCTAATAGACCTTTGCAGGTAAACCTTCACATTTGACCTTTGACCTTCTGTGACCTTTGACCCCAGATATCACGGAGGCCAATATAAGGCATATTGAATATGCAGGGTTGGAAAGTTATCAACCCTAATAGACTCTTGCAGGTAAAATTTCACATTTTACCTCATTTGACATTTGACCTACTTATGTGACATTTGACCCCAGAATATAATGGAGGCACCTACAAATCAAGTTTGGTTACAAACAGATGCAGGGTTAAAAAGTTATCACTAATAGACTCTTGCAGGTAAACGTTCGCATTGGACCTCATTTGACCTTTTACCTACTACTGTGACCTTTGACTTCAGAATATCATGGAGGTCAATATAGGGCATCTACCGATCAAGTTTGGTCACAAACAGATGCAGGTTTGGAAAGTTATTCAAATTTTGTAAGGGTCACGGACGACGGACGGGGGACTGACAGACGGACGCAATTTGGATCCCTTAGTGGCCTCCACTTCGGTGGGCTCGACAAAAACAAATTTGAACTACAAAATACAGCTGCGGTGACAAAATCAGCGAAATTGAATGCACACAAAATGAATTCGTGTGGCCAACTTACTACAGAGAAATCCTATATTTACGTTTTGCCAAAGGTGGTCATGGGCTTGGTTATGTAATTTGCTGAGCCACTTACGCACTCGCCTCGACATGATGTACCATAATTTTATTGGTAATTGAACAAGGTTATAGGTAATGCTGTAACTGACCTTGATGATCGGATCGGTTGATCGGATGGGCAAAATTTTATCGATTATAGAAATCGGATCGGATCGGAGATCGGATCGGATCGGATAAACAAATTTTTAAAAAATAATAAATACAATTTTTTTTTAAATTTACTCGCGGCGATTCTGAGTGAAAGGTTACGCCAAATTAATCACATGGGACTGAGCTTAGTAACCTTTCAGAATCGCCGCGAGTAATTTTGTAAAAGGAGAGGTAATTAGTTTGAAATGAAAGCATACCCATACACGATTACCTTGGGCTTATTCATATGGATATATGTTGCTTTGGTATTCATTTATTTTCCCTAAATATGTTTTTTGGGATCATTTTCCAAAGAAAAAAAAAAAAAATTGTTGTTTTTTTTTTTGTTTTTTTTTATTATTATTTTTTTTTTTGCCGATCTGATCTTCCGATTTTTTCTGCATGATCGGAAATCTGAAAAAACGGTCTGATCATGTATGATCGGATCGTGATCGGCATGCCGATCCGATGATCGGTTACAGCTTTAGTTATAGGTATATTATATTGTGTGCAACTTCAGCGAGGAAGAAAAACATCCACTTCAAATGACACGATGTCATGGGTCCACCTACCTTTGATCACTTCGACACGGTGGTTAAGATGCTGTTCTGCTAATGAAGCAAGCCCGGCCTTTTCCAGCGCATGCACGAGTTTTGGTATCATGCCTTGGTTATCTTTATTGTCCAATTTCCAGGTAGTTAACATGTTGCGTGTTCCTTCCGTATTTGCCATGACGGTATGGTTGGTTGTATTAAACCGTTCACGAGCTGCATGATCAAACCCTAACTCGATACCCAAGGCACATACCATTGCTAAAGGTACAGCATCTGCAAGTGCCTGCCATTGCCTGTCCGTAAGTACCATGATGATGTGCTAGCTAATGACTAAACGAGATAAATAAGTACAAAAACAAAAATTAGTGAGTTATTAGAGAACCGTTCAGTTTTGGTTACTATGATGAGACAGTGGGTTGCATCAAACCCAAATCAATAGCAATATAAAAACAATCGATAGTTTCACTATTTGCCTAAACGACCCTTTATATATCACAATAACTGCATAAAACATATCTGCAGTATCTAGTGGTTTGTTTCCCTTAGTTCACCAATGAATGTTGGTAAATTTTGGTCACATTTTGTACTTATAATGCCATCACAAAAATTTGTCATTATGACAAATTTTGTCATAACGACAAAATATTTCTTTGTGAAACACCGGACGTGAAACATGTGGGGTTTTTTACACAGCCTAGCAATGCTATGATAACTGGTTCCATATTACCAAGTACAAATATTATTAATTATATCCTTCATAAGAATGTTCTAGCCATGTGATTGGTTGAAATGCCGTCACATGTTCAAGTATAATTTCTCCCATACATCGCCCAGAGAGGTATAGTTCTTTGGTATAGTACCTTTTTTGTCAGGGCCCAGGGGTAACAAGCCTTTTGGCCCTGCCTAGGGTGGTATAGTAAATTGCTGATACGCATGTGATCTCATAGGGCACGTTGTTTAGCAACCTTTAAATTAGGAATCAGCGAACGTTTACAACGTTTTGTTCCCATGACAACCCAGAACGCAGCGGCAGCTAATGAGAACACTTGCGCTAATGAGAACACTTGCGCGCGAAAGTACGCATGTGCGCGTTAGTGCGCAGAAAGGTAGCGCGCTGGTGCGCAAAGTTTACGCATGGCTACGCTTAATAGACAATGGTATAACCGTCTTTGACTTTTAATCATAAATCTTGTTCATGTGCAGGATTGACAAAATTAAAATAAAAGACTCGATCAATTGCTCAATATTACAAACTGTTGGGCCCTTTGTGTTAGTTATAGGTCGTTAATTGTGATAAAAATAATATGAGGGATATATAAAGCAAATAACCAAATCTCCTTACTCGGGTGATGGATGCAAACTATACATTGCCTCTGTGATCTGTGAAGGTAACTATCATGCCTTGGCTACGCCTCGGCATGATAGTACCTTCGCAGATCACCTCGGCATGTATAGTTTTGCTATCACCCTCCCAGTCGATGGTTATTTGCTTAGGCTGTGGTCACACGATGCTTGCGATCACCTTCACCAACTTGCGATGGGTCACGGATATTGTCAAAGTCTGTAATTCATCACCGCGGTGTACATACTCACTGCAGCTATACAATATAAACCCTCACAAAAAGTTCCACAATTCAAGGATGAGCGTCTCTCTGCTCTTATATTGATATGGTGTATATGATGCCCAAATTATGGAATAATAATAATGATAATAATAATAATAATAATGATGATAATAATGATAATAATAATAATAATAATGATAATAATAATAATAATAATAATAATAATAGTTTGTATTTATATAGCACTCAATAGCCTCTAAGCACTTATGGTCATGCCTGGTCATTTGGTACAGGTCAGACCCGCAAAATTATCTTGTACACATCCTCAGCTCCCCGGGGAGCATACTAGCAGCGGGCAACCTCATTGGTTCACCAAGCTTATATGAAATTTTTGATCAAACTGAATTTTAGTAAGCCAAACCTGCACCATTACATTACAAACTAATAGTTATAACTCCACCATGCTAAAAAGGAATAAAACATTACAAATGACTAGTAGAAAGCCTGTTATCATTAAAAAAAGAGCTGTTAAAACTCAAGAGGGCTTTTAGCTCATACAAAGACCCCAAACATAAATTACCGGTGAACAAACTAGAAAAAACAAAAACAATAACAACTGTGGGACATGAAGGAGAGTATTGGGCCCAAGAGCGCTAGAGCCGAGGCCTCCCCCCCCCCCCCCCCCCCTTCTTCGCTGTCATGTGAATGCCGATCTCAATCATGACAATACAAATCTGTCAGTTGAATACTCCCTTTCAATGGTGATGGTGTGTAATAAGAATAAACTCTTGGAAGAAAAACAGAAATACCTGGATTTACGGAGGCTGGAGGCTTGCCTGAAGTATTTAGGATTAAGCATTGTCTACAAAACCATGAATAGTTGCCATGAATGCAATTTCAATAGGTCAATAGGGTGAGATGCAGCCAATGAAATACCACTCCCGCACTACAAGACTACGCTATCACCGCATGCTATCTCTCTTCTATTGTTTTGGTCGCAACAGATTTTGAACATGTTCAAAACCTTGCGACGAGACTTGCGACGGGAAGAGAACACACGACGCATGCGTTCCTCGTGACCAGTCGTGCTATTGTTTGATCAACAACCCCAAACCAGGCTTATCATGCTTTATTAAGCACGATAAATAAAATCTAAGGTTTATTATAGCCGAAATGTAATACACAAAACCTATTTATGGCTATAGCTGGGAATTAGACCAAATTTATTGCGAAATTTGCACTCTGTTGTAACGTTTAGTTATTTCGAACATGATCTGCCCTTCATAAGTCCTATTTCTTGTCTTGTTGCAGGCTGTTGCAGGTGATCGCAAGCATGACCACAAAAATAAACAAAATCAAAATAAACTGTAGAGAGCTTCCACACAGTACCAAATGTTAACAAGGTAGCAACTCTATAAATAATACGATAACAGAATAGTGACAACTGTTGATGTACAGTAGTGGACTTAGAGAAAATGGCCTTCCATTTTGTTAAGATAAAGAGAAAAACTTGGTTTCTCTTTTAAAATATGGCAGAACAATTATCTATTTCGCAAGCGGTGCATGCATTGAATGGCTGCATGCACCGAATGAGCATTACGTAGTAATGCTTGGCACCTAGTAACATCATACATGGGAACGGCCACGTGGGCTAGGATAGCTAGAGACAGAAGAGAATGGAAATGTCAGGAGGAGGGCTTTGTCCAACGTCTGGATTAATAACAATAAACATTGTATCTTAATTTCTTAATTAGGTTTAGGTTTTACGAATCTGCTTTGACAAACAATAGTATACAGATATAAAGTACATACATTGAAATAGGAAATGACCCAAATTCAAGTCACAAGAACTTGCAAATGCCTATAAATTGTGAAACAGCACATGTCAGCATGTGGTTGAATGCATTTATTATAGTTTGTAAAATAAAGCTGTTTGAAATTCCATCCATCTTTTAAATTCTCAGTGG
>JBAMJV010012618.1:0-29647 GCA_037951105.1 Echinarachnius parma
TGCTTCGCCATACACTGTTGAGCAAAGAAGGTACAAAACGGGGGTAGCGATCCACTCGGTCAATGATGAATAGCTTATCGTGTGATCATCGTCTGCTTGTACGCCTTATTACAAGACAGTGGTGAAACAAAAATAGCGGATAGAAAGAAAGGGAGGACACCAGGAAAAGTTCGCACCCCCGAATTTTAATCCCTCTCTCTTTCACCGTGCGGGACCTTCTAGTACTAGTAGCTAAACGCACCAAGGTACGATTGAAAACGATTATTATGAGGCTAAACAATACTACAATTAAACCTGCCTACATTGACCACCAAAGGGAAGCAGGAAAATTGACTACTGTTGGCCAGTGACCTCTATAGACAGGTTCCATGCAAAAAATAACTGCTGGGGATCACTTTAGGTGGCCACTATATGCACGTTGGCTGCTATACACAGGTGGTCGCTGAGACAGGTTTGACTGTATTTCAACTATATCCGTGATCAACCCTAAATATGCCATAACTATACTGAACCATGCCATCCCTGTAACAAGATAAGCTGATTGTTGGCAAGAGACAAACGCAATCAAACACACACAAAGTATAACATGAAGACTCAAGACTTGAGGGTAAGGTGTAAATGTGTATTTGTGTAGCTACAGTAGAACAAGGGAAACGGGAACAACGTGCCCCCCCCCCCCCCCCCCACCCCCCCCACATATAATAGTTATATACTAAAAAGTTAAACAATAAACAAATGAGGGCAACATCCGGAAGCAAAATTGAAAGAAAATAAAAAGCATCCACTGCGTCCCTCCAAATCACAGTGACCACCAATCCACTGGTCATGTAAATCGTGAGCCTCATTCAAATATCATGAAGCAAGGGTAGAGCAATATCCGGGGGCAAAGGCGGGCAAATTTTACCCATGATAACACATCATGCACTAGTTAAAGAAACAGCGTCAGGGGCATGACCAAAGGGGGCCTTTGGCCGCTTACCCTCCCACAAATATTCACGCCCCCCTTCCCCCACTGCCCCCCCCCCCCCTACAAACACACACAGAAATGAATGCATACTTGCTGAAAATAGAAATAGACAAAAGGTAAATATCGTTGATTTTCAGCAAATAATTGTATATAAATATTTTGGTTGTTTATAGGAGTAGTACAGTTTGGTAAGGCTGAACTTTAGTAACCAAAACCTGCACAGTAACAATACAAACTAATATTTATGACCCCACCATGCTCGAAAGGTATACAGAAATACAAACGACTGAGTAAAAAGCCTGTTATCATTCAAAAGCGCCATTAAAACACTAGAGGGGCGCTCTTTAATAAGGCATTGGTTTTAACCATTTTCATACAAAATTATGCATGTGATGTTTTGGTTGAAATAATGATTACATTGAGAGATCATCAACAACTATTTAAAAACCGCTTTCGAAAATTTTAGAAAAAGTGTACGCATTTTTTTATATTTTTTCAAAAAATCATCGTATTTATTTGGGGCCCAAATAAATACGATCGGATATATTTATTGAAATTTCAGCCATTTCTGAACCGATTTTGACCAAATCAAAGTTTATTCTGCTATTAAAATTGCATGTTCTTTCAAATTTGACACTCAGTTTTCATTATCTCACGAAAATTGTGTTGGTGCAGCGCCCCTCTCTACCAAAACTGAACTACCCCTTTAAATTTACGGATCAAAGGATTCGCTCTTTCATGCAATTGCATGGACCCCATACTCAGCCCCGTCTGGACAAACCCTTGCTACGCCACTGGACAGCATCTTTATATTAGATCATGTGGCGCTTTTAAAGGTGCACCCTTTAAAGTGTCAGATATTGCCCAGAATGACATTTGAGAATTCAATCCTGTACCAAAATCATTATAAGATATGTCCGAATGATGTGTCAAAGTTTCATTGAAAAAGAATACTGCTTTCCTGGTAAAAAAAGCGAAAATATGCGTCGCTTTTACAACGAATTACTGTATGGACGCTTATGAGGTTTATGACCGTTCATTAACGCTTTTGAGTTTAATGATACTAAAGGAGCATTTTGAACAAGTATAACCCTATTTTATTATTCTCTTACCATAAGCTCCACTACACGTAGAAGAGAAACGAGGAAGCTCCAAGTAATTTTCGTGGAGTTAGACACTTTACAGGCATCCCTTTTAAGAAATATTAATTGTATTTAACATATAATGCAGGCATGCGTGGCGTCAGGTTACACGCAAAATCGTGCACTGTACAGCCTTACTTGTGGTTGGTTTGTTGTATTAATATTTATATGGGTTTGACTATGCCCCCCCCCCCCCCCCACCCCCACACTTCTCCGCGCTCTCCATACCGCAATCGGTTTTTTTTTTTTATTTGCAGTGCATAGGGTGGTCGGATTGATTGCAGGGGGGGGGGGGGGTCGGATATTATTGGGGGGGGGGGGGGGCACATGATATGTGTTTTGTTTATTTATTAACCCTTGTGTTTGTATTGTGTTGTCAAATTAGTGGGGTAAGCATGTGCCCCCCCCCCCCCCCCCCGTAACTTCGCCACTGGTGAATGACATCATACAAGTCATAAGGTACAAACTGCACACTTTATCAAGCTGTTATCTTTAACGAGTGGTATTATTGGTGGTATTACACTAATACACAGAAAATAGTTTGTTTAACTTATCGTATGAATTTTATAGCAGGAACTTCCTCACTGTTCATAAACAATCGCGCATCAACATACTACCGATATTTGTTCAGAATCTATTCCTATGTGTGACCTGAATACCCGGCAATAAAAACTGAGTTATGCCTGACCGGTCATGAAAGAAATATCATCCTTGATAATCTCATATTAAATACATTTGAAGGAAGATTGAATGATATACTTCAGATAGTATGTGTACTTGTTTTGTTAACAACTCAATTATGTTCGCTTGTGCATTTGGAAAGGATTAATGACTGGTGGATATATAACTGATCTACGGATCAAATTGCGTAACCATGACTATTTGGAAAACCCTGCTTTATCAATCTTGGAAATTGGCCATGTCCA
Source organism: Echinarachnius parma (assembly GCA_037951105.1). Classification (NCBI taxonomy): domain Eukaryota; kingdom Metazoa; phylum Echinodermata; class Echinoidea; order Clypeasteroida; family Echinarachniidae; genus Echinarachnius; species Echinarachnius parma. The sequence continues at coordinate 3,036 of JBAMJV010012618.1, forward strand.
TTTAGCATTATTGGCGTAGTATAAAACCATTACTTACGTTGGCTATACAAAATTATACTTTTCACCCGAAAGACAGCTTGATTTTGCTATATCCCGCCTGACAATGCCGTCATCTTGTAGATATCAGCTTGGTGATTTTGTACGATGCTTCATCGTTCTTTGTGGGATCTATTGGTGAGTGTTTTAACTGCCCTTTGATATTTGTATTATCTCATTGTAAAAATTTCGTCTAAGCGATTAATAATGTGTATCTTTGGTATTAATTAAAGGCCCCCTCTACAGTGATATGCTTCTCAGTGTGTCCTTACCATGCATGTTATTGATATAGAATCATCTGTATGTATATTCATGTTTTGGGGTTATATAAACGAATTGATGTTACATTCCCCGTTGGAATGTAATAAATATGTTTAAGTGATATATACAGTAAAGGTAGGACATGACGTAATAAAAAAAAAGAAAAAAGGACCAGCGAATTTTTCTGTTTCAGACCTAAATATAACAAAACACATGGGTAGGGGGGTATACAGGAGTGTGATTTAGTCATGAGAAAGAATCTCAATCATATTTATTTGTGTGTCTGAATTACTACCACGGGAAAACAGTGGTAGTCCTGTTTTGTTTAGGAATCAATATTATATGTTGTACTTAGGACTGGTACTAGTTAGTCATACGAAGGACTGTAGTTGTAGGTCCTGGAAAGGGCTGGCGTGTATTCTTTCTTGGGCTCGAGTCCAGTATAAAAAAGGATGTGAATAGTCCTGGTCAGCAGTGGTCTTCATGATTTCGTTGGGTTGGTAGGTTGAAAATGGAAATATGCACCTTTGCTTGGTTAGTCCTAACATGACTCTGGTGGTCCTGGAAAGGAGTGGTCTTTATAATTGTATTTATTGGGCCTGTAAGTCATAAATATAATAATTTAGTTCCTGCTTTGTGCAATGTGAGATTAGACCTAAACATATTGTGCTCGTCCTGAAAAGAAGTGGTCTTTATGTTCTCTTTGTGCGTGTAGTCATAAATGGAGCCTTGCCTTATACGATAATTATTTGGATTACAAATACTTATACAATACAGAGTGTTTACAAAAAAGCGGAAACCCAACTTCCACCAGCAATATCTTATGTAGTGAACATAGTTATGTTTATTGCCATATATTATCGCAAAGATAATTTATTACTCTTTCATTTGATACCATATATGTAATAATTGAGCTTGTAGTTATCGAATTGCAAGCATTTTAACGAACAATGTTAAAATTGCTTTGCGCACAAGTTTAGATCTATTTCAGCAACACGGTATGAATGGTCATTCATTGAAACCTCTCCTTGTCTTCGTTTGTCTTGTAATCATTTTGTTCCGTAAATAAATGAACATGGAGATACTTTTTAAATCAGTTCCTTGCTGACCATGCAACTAACCACTGAATAAGGAGCACAAACCTATGCGGACAGACATGGGGGTCATGTGGAAGGACATTGGGGATGATTATGGACCATGACTCTTCTCAAAGTTGAATAAAATGTAAAACTATGAATCAAGAAACATCATGAAATGTTACTTGACTTTGGGCTACTGTTTCATTCTTTACATTGCATTTAACAATTACTTTCTACTCTTGTGGCGCAAAGTACTTTTTACATAACGTACCCTTTTTAAATAGGGTTTTATTCAATCATGCATGACGTTATCACAACATATTTGGTATCAAACGTAAGAGTATGAATTAACCTTTGATATGACATATTGCAATAAATGTAATTATGTTTATTAAATAAAAAATATTGCGGGTGGAAGTTGGGTTCCGCTTTTTTATAACACCCTGTATTAGAGGGAACCAACACCAAATTTGTATCTTCCTAGTCAAACATCAGTCCATTCAACCAAAAAGTACCGAAAATAGGTTTCTCAGAAACATGTTATAAAAATTTGACAATTCACATTTGGGTATTCTAAAATAAACTGTACTTTCCCTAGGACAATAAGGGTGTTATGACTAGTAAATTAATGCAGACGCATGCATATTATTAAGCAGAAGTTATGACAGAATAATGCGAAAAGTAATAAAACTAATCTTGGTTTACATATGAATATTTGGTTTAAGGGTTGGGTGATTGTTCCGATGAATCTAATATTTAAAGGGCTTTCGTACTTTGTTCAAATTTGCAAATTCTAAGAAAATTTGGTAAAGTGTTTATGTGTTAAACTGATATGTTTACTGAGTAATATGCTAATATACCATGATAAAGAATGTCATATGACCGATTAAAGGTAACGTTGAGTATTGTTAAATGTCCAAAGTGCCCCCCCCCCCCCCCAAATTAATTGTAACGGATTTGGATGATTTCAATTCCATATGAAAGATCATCGAAAAAAAACATGGAAATAATAATAATTCCATTCAAATGCTCTAATTGTTGTGAAATTTGATTTCAAAATATTTATAAAAGTGATTGACGTCCGGCCATCACTTTTTAGAGAACGCTAGCGCGAGGCGCAAGCGTTCTAGGTCCTCCGATGCGAAAGGCGAACGGCGCTTGCGATACACATGAATATGCGCGGTAACTATTACCGCGCAGTTACAGTCTCGTATTAGGAGGACCTAGAAGGGCTAGCGCTTCTCTCTAAAGTTAATTTGACACTTGAGATTGTAACGGCTCTTTTTGAATGATAATCAGGGGTTTTACTTTATCGTTTGTAATTGTGTATACTTTTCGAGGCATGGTGAATTTATAACTATTATTTTGTAGCGAAAATGGAAAGTGATATTATTTTTTGTTAGCTCATTGCACTGACTTTCTACACAGTAAACATTATCCAGTACACTATCATCGAACATATTAATAACGGAAGAGAAATTATGAAAACCGAATGCTATTCCGGGCTTCTATTAGTACAGTCAAACCTGTCAACCTGTCTATAGCGACCACCTGCAATACGAATACAATGTGGTATGCGAAAACCGCTGGAGTCCCAAGTAATTTTTGAGATTTTGGCATTTTCACATGATCCCTTTATTCCAAACATGCTAACAAATAAATAATAAATTTTCAATTATTATGTTGTTATTTTTTGGTATAGGGTTATCAGCCGCAACATGCCCTTCACCACACCCCATTGCAAACACCACCTTCGAACCCTCCATACGAACGAGTGCACCTATCTACCACACAGTCGGCTCGTACCTTATTTGGTCATGTGACAGTGGTTTCGTAATGTCAGGTGACTCGAACCAGGTTGTGTGGGTGTGCGGAGAGGACGGGAACTGGACGGGGAATTCCCCGCAGTGCCAAGGTGATTACGTACTCTTTTGCTCTTAGTGTATACGTGTTAATCGGGTCAATGTGCATTGTGTCCGTTTATTTATTTGTGTCCACCTAGCAGCCTTGTCTATTTGCCTTTGTTGTGTTTGTTTTGTTATGTTCAATCCATAATGGTTATACTTTGGATGATAAATATTTTATTTTCTGTTCCCTTTTCTTTATTATGTGTATGCTAAACGTATAATTAATTTAAACGTTTTTAAATTCTGAATGTATTCATTCTAGAATGTATTTATCCACACTTAGACACTAAAAATGTTAGGTCCCCCATGATTATTTCAGATCATGTTGCAGAAATTATCATCGATACTATGTAATTGATATCATTTGATTGTAGTTTTATGTATGTTTTGTTAGATTCTCTAGTCATTAAATATGTCTTTGTCTGTGTCCTCCCTTAAATACTATGTGATGTTAAATGATTAATGGAAATAAATATAAATCAAATCAAAATGCATGTCATTTTCTTTTCTTTCTTTCCATACCAGCTGTGACGTGCAGTGGCCCTCCTATGCCAGCATTTAGCCGCATTGCGGACACTGTACATGACGGTGGTATAGGGGTTAATGACAACGTTACCTATGAGTGCAATAGCAACTACGATCTCATGGGCTTCGACAATAACACATGCCTGGAAAACGGGACCTGGTCACAGAGGGACACCCCGATATGTCAACGTAAGTCCCCTTCGTATTGTTTTAGTTTAAATAATATATCCACAATTTCAACCATTTCACGATGTATTCATCACCCTTGTATCACTTTTTAAACACTCATATGGTAACGCAAACAGAATGAGAATGTTTTCTGAGTTAGTGATACGTACAAAAACGTATGCAAATGTTATAAATAGGGAGCATAACAAAGGGAGCGAGTTATAGTAGAGCGCGTCTAACTGAGGCACTCACGGACAAAATTCTAACCCCGCCTTCGGAATTCGGACACGCGGGGGGGGGGGGGGGGGGGGGGGTCCGTCGTCAACAATTTTCGAAGCCGAGGTCGAGATCACTGGTTAATTTGTGTAAGCAGGTGGGGGGAGGGGGCGTCCAAGACCACTGGTTTAGGTGGTCGAGACCGATAAAAAGTGAAGCCGAGTCCGATTAAAAGTGTACCCAAGACGTTCAACAAACAGTAGACCGTTCTGAATTGGGGAGAGGGGGGGGGGGGGGGGGGGTGGGGTGAGTGCGCACCCAACGCGCCTCCTGGCTACGGGCCTGGCTAATCACATTGTGCGTTAATTTACATCCCCGTGCTCCATATAGGCAGCGAATGATTCTCGGAAAACACACCGTCTCCCGAATAATTATGGTGACCAACTGACCAATGAAGGTCATATGCATCAGGCGTGACACGAACGATATCACACCATGCTATTTATAACCAAATCAAAGTGATATAATTATCAGCAAATACTGGTCGCTAATACAGACGATAACGAGGGAACATATTTGAATATTTGATTAATACCACATTATCATCATTTATTTTCAATAGCTGATAAACATGAATAAAAACTGTCACTATGTCATGAATGTCACTAAGAAAAAATCCTTGCACAATTGTTATTGAATTGGACTCGTAAATTAAAATGTATTGAAATATATATGTGTCTGTAAAACTCAATAACATAACAAATCTATTCAAACTGAATATAATGTAAGTTGTTTTTAATTAATACCCAGAGGTAATTCAGTTTATGTACTTAATTTTGCAAATTCCACCCTTTTTTACAAGTACGAGAGGGCGGGGCAGGGGGTAGAAATGTAACCACCACTGACTGTGCCTTGTTAGCTTACCTAATCATACGCGCTGTTCTATAATACATCGATCACGGGGGTGGGGTGGTGCGTGCAAAATAGAAAGTGCTACTCTGGGGTTGGAATCCAACCACCACTACTTGTCAGCTTCGTAATCGTAGTAGCTGTTCTACGTCGATCACGGAAGGGGGGGGGGGGGGGGGGGGTGTGAAGCGGGAGTACTACGTATTAAAGAGGCGGTATAAATTCAACCATCATTATGCCTTGTGAGCTTCGTGATCGTACGCGCTGTTCTACGTCGATCAGGGTGTGCAAAGTGGAAAGTTATTCCTGGGCATCCTGGGATGGGAATGTAACCAGCGCTTTGCTGTGTTGGCTTCGCAATCGTACGCTCTGTTCTACGTCGATCACCGAAGGAAAGGGAGGTGCGAAGCGGGAGTGATACGTAAGAGGCGGTAGAAAAGCAGCCACCTACTATACGTCGATCAAATCGAGTGGGGGTGTGCAACGTGGAAAGTTCCACCTGGCATCCTGGGGTGGGAACGAGCCAGCGCGGTGCTTCGTCAATTTCCTTAAGGAGTGGTCACATTGGACACGACTCCCCACGACTAGACGCACGAATGCAGTACGAATTGGTACAAATCAATGGCAAGCCGTTTTTAACATTTATTCCTATTTCTTGATATCAAGAATTCAATTCTTGACATCACGAAATCGAATTCTTGATATCAAGAAATGCATTCTTGATATCAATAAATACTTTTCGGTATTGGTAATACTTGATATCAAGAAATAAACTGATAACAATAATTCAATTATTGATATCAAGAAATAGGAATAAATGTTAAAACGGCTTGCCATAGATTTGTACCAATGCGTACTGCATTCGTGGGTCTAGTCGTGGGGAGTCGTGTCCAATGTGACCACTCCTTAATCAAACACGCTTTTATAGTATAAGTCATTTAGTGGGTGGTGTGAGGCTGGAATTGATACTTGGCGGAGAAAATGCAACCAGTACAGTTCGTTGTGGGTTTCCTAATCATGAAGGAAGGACTTCTTTCCGTCGATCACACCATCCTTGATCCGACCGGGAACTTCCGCAATGGCGAGTTCGTTCATCGAATAGCCAAATCTCTTCTGCGGGTCTCCATAAGCTGTTTCGGAATGATCATTTGAATGAAAGAGAAAGGGGAAAATATAACTATGTTAACAATCAATCATTGTTGTTATCCCACCATCCATCTACAACTTTGGTTCCTATGCCCATCATTATTACCCTGGCTTTAGTCCAGTTGCCCTACAAATGCGGCAATGAAGCGTATCAAGCATTTCGAAGAATGCAGTCGTGCCAGGTACCCATATACATATGTACATGACCTATGTTTAGAGCAACACACAAACGTGGATAAAAGTGTCGTGATTAGAAATCTCCACCACGACCCTCATATTGAAAGACGAAGGCCCCAAAATACAATACGGTCCTCCCGCGACACGATCCTCCCAAACCAGTGAAATAATAATGAAGACCATGAATGAATAATTTTCCTACCGTTTAAACCATATCGCACCTGCGGAATTAAACTAGGTCATTGATGTGCCACTGGTGTGTTTTTATTGAACTAATTATCCTATCACTCCTAGCTCACAGAAACGCAGGGGCTCATTGGCACGACGTATTAAGTCCGTGGTAAACAGACCCAGATTAAAAGTTAGCTGTTAATCTTACCATGTCGCACTTGTGGAATTGAACTAGCCCATTTGAAATTGGCACGTATGATATTATACAGTTATTACATGGCGGTGGAGGGGATAGTACGGAATATTTCATCCCGAGGGATTTTAAATGCTATTGAGGGAAGAGTAAATAAGTCCCGAGACGAAGTCGAGGGACTTATTTTCTTCACGAAATAGCATTTGAAATCCCGAGGGTAGGAATATTCCGTGATTTTCCCGACAACAAATGTAATAACTGTTTTATCATCTGACTGTCAAAATCTGTTGCACTCGCCCGCGAGAGTCACCTGACATGCACAGTACAAGTAACGGTACGCGCCGGAAGTACCTGGTACGGTATGCGTACAGCCCCTTGACGTTGACGCGAATGGCAGGGGTGAAATAGCCCCATGAAATAGCCTAAATTATTTCCTGGCAGCGGCATGTACTGTATTTTCTAAGTCAGGTGATAAATCATAATAGTGTCTCTTCATTACCAATCCATGCCTCTAGTTATGCTTAGGCATCAGAACAATAGTCACTTGACTTTCCAGTCATAGTACAACCGGTCTCTAGTACAAATATGTCCTGGGTGGTCCAGGACACAGTATTACTGGTGACCGGTTATACCAAGGAGGTTACTCCTTGGCTATACAATGACTTGGCTGTTAACTTTGTATGGATGCATTTGAAGGAGCTACAGCGTCTAGATGGCCTAGTTTTCACAATTAGGCTCTCTCTACGTAATTCTTCCTCAAGAAAAATAATTTGGCAGTCATTTCCCATGAAATCAATCAATTTTGGGGTAATTAGTAAATATCTAATTGTCCTGGAAACGCCCCTTTTTAAACGCCAAAATGTGACGTCATCTAAAGAACGGACACATGAACTAAATTCTGTAGATGACGTAAGCCAATGAATTGTCAATCACATGTCAATCACGCTGCCGATTCTGGACCCTAAATGTGGCTGGGGCGTAAACTGGCTGCTAAGTTAGATTTGGCATCAGAAAATTAGTCTAAAATCACTACTGTGTCTATTTTCATGGAGTTATTTTCGGCAGACCTAGTTTACAAGTCATCAACTATGGAATAAGTGCCAAAGTACGTTGTATTCTTTAGTTCCTACGAGGGATTTGCATTGATAATGAATACAGAGGGCTATTTCATTTCAAAGGTGCGATATAAATAGTTATTGGTAATAATTGCTCTCCTTTTTAACCCGGACTAACAGTTAGGACAGTTAGATTTAAAAAAAAAAAATCACTGTACTTCCCGAGGCTTATCTGGGTGAACCAAATATCCAAATGTGATATTTATGAACAACTTACTTTGCAGATAAGCTGCTTTTTTATCATACTCATAACCGTAAGCGTCCAGGTACGCCGTAATTTCCTTGTACTTTGATTCGGTCTCATTTGGTGATGCGGTATTGTTGTAGAACATGCTGTAGTATTTTGGGCACCCCGTCACACGTAACACAGATACTCCAAGATCCTACGATTTATGAATATGATAATGATATACCAATTATGAAGACGATATCTTATTCAATAATATAAACAATTATTATTATAATGACAATAATACAAAATTATAATTTTAGATAATTCCAAAATTGAGAATACGAACATAATTAATTACCGTATCGCTATCCAGAATATTATCACGCGTTTTAAACTTTCCTTATACAATTAACATGAGAATGCGCCTTGGAATATAATTACAATATTGATGTCGCAGTATTATTATCATAATTTGTATTAGTGTTGTTATTATAGTTACTACAATTATTATTACCACATCGTGCTCCGGGAGTACTGCATTGCTCTTCTGAAGGTTGTCACACGTGATGAGGGCGTAATATTTAGCGTTGTGGAAAAGTACAACATTGGAATGACGCATTTACCATTGGACATGCGCACGTGGGGAAGCGTCTTTCTATCGTTTTGGGCCAGGGATCACTAAGGTGGTATTCTGTCAAAGTATAAAGAACAACAACAACAACAACAACGATGTAAGGGACAAAACATTTAGGAAATAGAAATGGTCATCATGCGCCACACATCCTTCATTTGTGTACTACTTCCGATACATCGCGTGGTGTGTCAGAAATGAAATTTCGCTTCTACGCGCTTTATTGTGCGCGCTGATGCGAGTCTTTGCGTTTCTTCTCAAATCACTTTGATATTGCAAACATCTATAACGCAGGTTTCAACATAATTTTTTGAAAAAGTGTGCACTATCTTCAGTATTTAACGCGCACAACAATAAATAAATTACTGGCATTCATGTAAAACAATATTCAATATACCATTCATATAATTTCAAACATTCATACGTACTTGTGACAAACCTTGCGATAGCCTCAGCTCCCTGGCTATCGGCCTCATCCCAAGATGCAGATTCGCACGATCCGGTATCAACGTAGGCCCAGAGACAGTCCATTTCTTTCCATTCATATATACCGTTGCTATGGTAATATATGATGCCGTTGTTGGAGCACTTCATATCTGCATGGTTACAGTTATCAAACAGTACATAATTCATAGTTTAATAATTATACCAATTACACACTGCTACAATTCGCCTGCAATGTAAATGCACAAGACAAATAAAAAAGTTAAAAGGTGCATGCCAGCTAAAAAATAACCCTCTTTTGTATACGAAACGTAACATTGGAAACCATTAGCATGATTAGAGTGAAGGAATTGCAAGAACATGCACGTGGAATTAGGTAAGCAAACAACACGTGTTGTATCAATATTCGTTTAGAAATGGTTGAAATATCAACGATTTAAGTGATTCGAATCATTAACAAATACAAAATACTTCAAAAATTACATAATTTTATCCTAAACATTAAACAAAGACAAACAAATATGCCTACCTCGACATGTGTTGTTATGGGAAAAATTATGCGTCACCACAATACCGAACGCAGCAAACAGAAACGGGAGGAGCAGCGAGCTCGTGCAAATAACAGACGTCATAACTCTATAGAAAGGAATTAGGAAATTACAATAGTGCAAACAAGAGACGTCATAACTCTATAGAAAGGAATTATGAAATTACAATAGTTCAAATTAATGAGAATGATTATGATGCTGTAAGCTTCGATTTACATAGTGCCTTATAACTAATGAATCAACATCTCTCTGACTTCGTAAACGTTTTTGGTGCGGCATATTAGCTGGCGTATTGGGCTGATTTGTGAGGTTTTTGATAGAGTCCTAATTATCACTCGTTTACTGCCATTCTCAGCCTCCAACGAAACACAACCTTGGCAGAAATGGCAGCCAAATGGCAGCCACAGTTATCACTCAGGTTTGTGTCAGGTTTGTAATAGCTTCTGACCATCGAGCAAATTCGCCGACAGACCCGTTCAATCAAAGTGCAGAGATTTTTATTTATCTTCACCCAACATCATACATCTTATATGTTTGTGTTTTCTCTCAATAGAAGTACATATTTTATCTACATTTGCGATATCTGATCGATCTCTACATCAACGATCTATTACACGTCGGGGTTTCGCAGTGACCCAGTGAGCTCTAAATCCATATTACGGAACAACAGTTTGATGAGTCAATTAACGCTCTGAGAGCGACGTTATTTCGTGCGATAATACGTTCATTCAAAGGATTCAGAGCGCATGCGATTACCTTATATACGCACCTATTTGAATCACAAAATATGCCTTATCTGACTCTATGTATTACGACTGACACAGAATGTTTACAGGCATTAAGTATAACTGAATATAATGTAGTCCTCTACGTTAATAATACTGATACAGTATGTACTCCCCATCACAGGAGATAAATATCAGGTAATACAATAGTGACTGCAAAAACCCTCAACAGACATGCCAGATGGGCTTATTCGATGCTTTCCCATCATGCGTACATACCTATATTATTTCGAATTCATAAGTTTACAACCCTCTTTGTGTTTACATACCATGCATATTATATTCAACACGATATATATTATGCAAAATTATACAAACATAATCCACAATGTACAATAGGCGTATTGTACACAATTTTGTATGTACTTTTTATACATGCTGTGAGATTCAAACCTTTGACTTGTATATGACTCACGGATATATCATAATAATTAACTGTTGTCCCCTATTTGCCAACATTCTTACACCCTTTTTTAATGAAAAAGAGAAACGAAAATTGGATTCCTCAGGAAACGATACTGTCTTCCTCTTTCAATTCTGTTTTCTGGTAATTTCACTTTAATTTCTTAGGTTAAAAATAAATGTAACATATATTAATTTGTTCTCATAACATAAGGAGAGTAATACGGAGTTAAATCGATGGTTACTTAAGATAATGATGATGGATACAAATAAAACATGAATAGCATTTAATTCAATGTAATGGTATTAGCGTCTGTATATGGATGTGTTATGGCACAACATGCCCTGGCATCTGTGTCCTTCAGGGAGAAATTAAATGAAATACTCTGTTAGGAGCAAAAGCAAACATCATGTGTTGGAGGTATAGCATTGTCAAGTAAGGTAAAACAAAAGGTCTGGTATTTCTTAAACTGACCTTCGTTTTTAATATTATTGTATCTCTCCGAATCTCTATGAACCTATCGAAGTGAAACCTGCGGAAGTCAAACGGGATGATCGATGTTGCGGTCTTCTTGCCTTATCGCAGACAGTGGCAATGCCTAGAAGAGCGATCGAATTGATCACATTGAATGTACATGCAGCTGCAGTGCAGTGGTGTATCAAACTCATGGCGGAGCTTGTTAAGCACCCCCCCCCCCCCTCCCCTCCCCAGGAGGGTCCGGCCTATAGCACCCTCCCAATGTTTTGAAATCCATGTACGTGCTCTTTTCCCATACCCCCGGTCACCGACATCTCAGACGGAGGAATACCACTATACTGTGTGTCAAGTTACACCTGACCGTTATGTATTCATGTCCGCAATGTGTGATGAACATAATGAGAACCCTCGTAAATAGAACAAATGGAAATGAATTGAATAATTTTGGTAAAGCAACATGTATTGAAATATTTGTGGTATAGATTATAATTGTTGAATAATGGGCATTCCTGCTACACGTCTGAAGGACCAATGGTAACATCTCGCAAGCTAGCGAGTCCTAGGAACCATTAAGAAGTTATAACGATTGAAAATGAGCAAAGAAAAAAATGCTTCGCCGGGAATCGAACCCGATACCTTCGGATTACTAGGCCGGTGCTCAAACATTGAGCCACACAGACCATTGAAGGGGGAAGTACGTTCCCATGAAAACCTTTGCATTGCTTGATTTGTCGGAAGCTTTATAAACCGGGCACTAACCCAATGATAATTAAATCAACTTTTCTAAAGAAAGTGCGCGTGATCACAGGAATTGATGCATCTTTTGTATCCAAACATAAAACAACTGACTAGAAATATTTGTAAATTATTACAAATTAGCAAATAAAATGTTATAACAATACTTTAACATTGGATTTAAAAGCAATCTAAATATTCAAACAATGTGAACAAAACATCTTGGTGTTATCATTAATGAATCTACACCCTATTACCGATTTAGTATGCATGTTATATTTATAAGTCTTTCATCTTCAACTAGCCTATTCCAAAAATGTAACTAATTATTACATGACTGTGCATTCTTTGAATTGTACCGATATGTTCTAAAAGTATTCGAACTTATTTCAACCACGTACATTCCTAACATTCGATTATATTATATTTCTGGATTGAGTTATTCGAGTAAGAAATCGGTAGTTCATCTAATATGGACGTATGATGTAATTTCCATATACAAATAAGTACAGTGACATATCACTGGAATCTATAAATAAAATAATTATGAGAGGTGTTGATCAAAATATTAAAAAGGAATACCATAACCAAGTTTTGAAAATAACATTTCAAACCAAATAGATACATGCGTTTAATAATGAGATTATGGTAAAATAAATAGGGCATACCGAAATTGATATCCTAAACATATTTTGAGAAAATCAGTCAATATAAACCGAGAGCCAAATTAATAATAAGAACGAGTGGAAATAAAATGAGAATTGAGTTTACTTTGGATATGGTGGAGAGCGTTGTGATATTTCGTTCAAAATGTATGGATAATTGTAAACTTGTACATTTTCCGAAGCGTGGATGTATAATACAAAGCCATTGTGCATTGTTTGAAAGCCTGTGTTCGTTAATGTGGAAACCTTTTATAGATACACGTAATTACATAATTTGCATTTTTCATGAACATGTTCATTTGAGAATTTTGTATCTAGAATCGCTGGACACGTTTGTAATATGAATTTTAGGGAGTGCTTTGAGAAAAGCGTATTTCATGTATGACGATCTTACAACCAACACAAGCGGAAGACATTTTAACTTGGTTGCTTCCTTTAAGATATTTTGCACGGCTTGATATTTGCCTAATGATTATAATTAGCTAATTCGAATATTAACGTAAAACTAAAAGGCAAAACAAGTTTAAAACAATTGATACATTTTAAAATCTCCGAAATTGCTGAACGAAACACACAATTGGGAACATTGTGAACCCCACTAGTAGTATAATGCATCTGTATTTAGGTTAATGCGGGGGTCCACTTTAAAACATGTGAGTGGTTGTAAGATCTATTCCAGATAAATACACCTTCAATTAGAAAGCGTATTCGATGATAGATATTACTTCAGAGAAATGGCTAAAATATCAATAAATATATCCGATCGGAATAAATCTGGGCCCCAGATTTATTTGATGATTTTTTTAAAAATAATTAAACAAATACTAACACTTTTTCAAAAAATGTCAAGAGGTTTTTAAATAGTAGTTGATGATCTCTCTATTTAATTATTATTCCAACAAAACATCACATGTATAATTTTGTATGAAAATTGGTTGAAACCAGTGCTTTTTTAGAGAGCTCCCTCTTATGTTTTAATGGCCCTTCTTGAGTGATAACAGGCTTTTTACTTAGTCGTTTGTAATTGTCTATACCTTTCGAGCATGGTGGAGTTATTTATTATAAGTTTGTAATGTTATTGTGCAGCTTTTGGTTACTAAAGCTCAGCCTTACCAAAACTTCACTTATACATTTAGCAGAATACCGGCCTATAAAAGCTAAAGTTTTCTTAAGTTTCATTGACTTTTATGAAAATTAGAAATGTACGTTTAGTGATGCGAGGGGGTAGGAATGCAACCACCACTACGCGTTGTCAGTTTTCTAATCGTACAGGAGCGTGTTCTTTCCGTCAATCAAGCCATCCTCGATATGCTCAGGAACTTCCGTAATTACGATTTCGTTCATTGTATATCCGAATTTGTCCTGGGGGTCTCGATGGGCTGGATGTGGCACAAGCATTTGAAAAAAGGGAAAGGGAAATATTTAACTATAATAAAAGCAATAATTTCTTTACATGACACCATCCATCTAGAAATGTTGTTTCCAGGTGCATTATATAGTATTGAGACGTATGAGGCGCATCAATAATTTTAACCCAAAACCTGCCAGTGGAGTTCACTCTCAGGTGCCACATTAATTGGAAGGCCATGACAACATGCTTGATTCGAAAGGAAAGTATTGAAAGGCAAATAACCCCACACCTGCAGATTAGGGGGCGCGCAGAAAATGTAGCCACTAATGTATGCAATGCCACCGCACATTACAATGCGCATGGTCAAGTACTCTATTGTGCGTGCAGCAAGGCAAATGCAAACATCAATGACATCCAAGCAGTAGCTGCATTGCAAGTGCTTGGCACGTTAGGACGTAACTGTACAACTGTACATAAATAATCAAACCTACAACCCTGCTATTGAAGGAAAAGGGCCACAAAACATTTCAAAAGATAATAAATATGAAGACCATAAATACGTGACTTGTTCCTATATAAGCCTCTGCGGACCGAGAAGCTAGTCACCTTTCGGCGCTCGTGGGCCAGATTTATCATAAGTGGCACAACTTTAGTCCTGGCTATAACAAGTCAGAAATGTGCAGTAATTATTAAACCCATATCACTCCTGTGGAGTTTGATTTGCTATTTGCCTTCAATATTAATGCAAATCCGAATTGTGATATTTTACGCGAAGGATCAGGAATACAATTTGACTTCACTTTAACAACAAAAATAATTATGATATTATTTGTCACCATGAACCACTTACTTTGCAGAAATGCTCTTTTTGAATCGTAGCCATAGCCGTTATCGTCCAGGTATCCCGTTATTTCCTTGTACTTTTTCTCGGTCTCCATGGGAGAAGCAGTACTGTTGTAGAAGATGCTGTGGTAAGTGGGGCATCCTGTCACACGAAACACAGAGACTCCGAGTTCCTGCAAGTTGTGATAATGTTAAAAGGATAGTTCAGTTTTGGTATAGAGGGCGCTTCAAGACATAATTGTTGAGAGGTAATGAAATGAGTGCAAATTTGAATGAGCACCCAGTCAATCATAATGCGGAATCAACTTTATTTGATCAAAATCGGTTAATAGAAATTGCTAAAATATCCAAGTGTATCAGATTGGAATAAATTTGGGGTACCAACTTGTATTAAAAAACAAATATGTTTAAATGCTACACTTTTTTGAAAATCGACTAAAATGGTGTTGAAAATGTTATTGATAATCTCTCTTTTGATTAATTCTTTTCACCAAACATCACATTTACTTTTGTGTATAATAAATGGTTGACATTTTAAGTCTCTGGAGGGTGCCCTCTTGTGTTAATGATTGTTGTTGTTTTTTATTAGGAATATTGCCCTGTAACTTGAGAAACAGATTAATTTATATCTGTCAAACATGATATAATTATTCGTTCTCAAGAGTGGGGCGTCGATCATGGGGGGATGGGGGGGGGGGGGATATATCCCCCCCAATATTTGAGATGGGGGGATGGCCTGTATTATCATCCCCCCCCCCCCCCCCCCCAATATTTGGGAGGGTAAAAAAAATGAAATAAAAATAGTTTCTTATATCGTATGTCTTATGTTAGAAAGTCCTTACTCATTCCTCCATAAGCAAAAGAAGTGCGATCCGCCCGTTGGTTTTCTGCAAACTTGATTTCATTAATTGTGTTTATATATAACACGGTAACTCAGAAACAAGTTTATAAAACGTGAAATTGATGCCTTAGGTATGCTCCAGATTGCACAATTTCAAGCCACAAAATGCAAAAGCTTCCTACCATGGGAGGGGGGACACCCCCCTCCCACACCCACCCCCCAGGCGCGGATCTACGGGGGGGGGGGGGGGGGGGGTTAGGGGGTTTACACCCCCCCCCCCCCCCCCTTGGGCTGCCAAGTGAAAATGTGATGTGCATAGAAAAACGCCATCATTGTGTCCAGACCCACACAGTATCCGTATCGTCATTGGGTCAAACCCCCCCCCCCCCTTAGCAAAATAGCCCCCCAAAAATCGCCTCGCCGCTACGCGGCTCGTGGACGATGCTCCGCATCGTCATTGGGTCAAACTCCCCCCCCCCCCCCTTAGCAAAATAGCCACAAAAAATCGCCTCGCCACTACGCGGCTCGGACTTCACCGCTTCGAGGCTGGTGGACGATGCTCCGCATCGTCATTGGGTCAAACCCCCCCCCCCCTTAGCAAAATAGCCACACAAAATCGCCTCGCCGCTCCGCGGCTCGTGGACGATGCTCCGCATCGTTATTGGGTCGAACTCCCCCCCCCCCCCCTTAGCAAAATAGCCACATATAGCTACGCGGCTCGGACTTCGCCGCTTCGAGGCTCGTGGACGATGCTTCGCATCGTCATTGGGTCAAACCCCCCCCCCCCCCCTTAGCAAAATAGCCACACAAAATCGCCTCGCCGCTACGCGGCTCGTGGACGATGCTCCGCATCGTTATTGGGTCGAACTCCCCCCCCCCTTAGCAAAATAGCCACAAAAAATCGCCTCGCCGCTTCGAGGCTCGTGGACGATGCTCCGCATCGTCATTGGGTCAACCCCCCCCCCTTAGCAAAATAGCCCCCAAAAAACGCATCGCCGCTACGCGGCTCGGACTTCGCCGCTTCGCGGCTCGTGGACGATGATCCGCATCGTCATTGGGTCAAACTCCCCCTTAGCAAAATAGCCAAAAAAATCGCCTCGCCGCTTCGCGGCTCGAGGACGATGCTCCGCATCGTCATTGGCTCAACCCCCCCCCCCCTTAGCAAAAAGCTAGATCCGCCCCTGCCCCCATCGGTCGCTTCGTTCCCTCGCAATAACTGATCATCCCCCCCCCCCCCCCCAACCATGAGAAGAAATCGACGCCCTTGCTCAAGACAATACATTTCCTTGTCCATTTAATAGATTAAAAATGCGATTTTACCACAACGTGCTCAGGGAGTACTGCATTGCTTTCCTGAAGGTTGTCACACGTGATCCGGGCAAAGTGACGGTGTGGAAACGTGCAACATGGGAACGTAGCATTTGCCATGGCACATTTGCAAATAGGGATGCTTCGTTCTATCGACTTGATCAAGGGATCACTAAGATTGTACTCTGTCAAATAAAAAAATAATTATGATCAAACGATAAGTGACAACACAATATAGGAAATACATATATCCATCATGCTCCACACACCCTTCAATTTCTTCCTCTGTATTCACATCATCATGTTCAAAGGAAACCAAGACCAATAAAAATACAATTAATATAATTGAAAGGTACAATTGTAGAGACAGAAAATATATTTCCAGAAGAAAATGCATATAATTGGAAACGCATAACACCATAATAAAGCATGTGTGGTCAATGCAGACAAAGTCTACCTTTTGATTGGAGCGACGAACTCCGAGATACTATTGTCTCCAAACGTACGCGTGACAAGAATTGGCGCACCCTCAGACGTTTGGCGCATTCGGGACCATGAGTCCATGTTGGTAATTGATTGTTCGTTAAAGGGCAATGCAACTCAAGAATAGAGTTTATCCTACTTGATACATCGTATTATGCCTGTTTATTATATGTGACTCCCTTTCCTCAAACCCACATAAAGTCGCCATATACGTTTTTATGTTACGAGCCAAAATGTATAAATTATGAAGAAAGAAAAAAAAATTAACTTTACTTTATCTGAAAGTATTATCTTTCATTTATCGACTGTTAAAATTTGGAGTCTTAAAACAAAGCAAAAGTTGAGTTATAAGCAGTTATAAAAGCTCCTCGTCACTTGCGCACCTGAGTGACCCTTATCTTTAGAGCCTGTTTTCTCTTCATTCGGTAAAACTAGACTTTCTCACTCTCCTACTTTTAATAGCTTTTTTGAATAGGTTATACTGACCTAAATTTAATAAGTTATATATCATATTAAAGCTGGGAGTCTACTATTTTTTACTCTGTACAAAAGTCTAAACTCATTCTGGTCAAGTTTTGGGGGGTTTGACGGTGGGAGGTCACATAATTATGTAACATTACTTCGACTCAGATTTCTGCTTTGGAAGAAATATGTGAAAACTCTATCGGGTATACCACTATTCACGCGAACACTGGAGGCCGCCATTATTAGGTTTGTGCGGACATACGGTCAATGATATGCACTAATGCATTTCAATATCACCAATTTAAACCATTGTCTGAATACTTGTCTAGATGCTTTGAAATCAGTGAAAAGCTTTTTGTTCGCCGGGCCCTAAGCACATACGTCAGAGTTTACAAAGCATGTCGGGTAATTACAAGAACATGGCCGCTCCCATCATATTTTGCCGCCGTAAGAATTAGTAAAATTTGGATATGTTCACGTAAGGATTTCATGGGATCCAGTAGGCCAAAATTGCCAAGTTATGTATGCAATGAAATGTCTGTTCACCCTCTAAACGATAATAATAGCCGAAAGCCATAGTTGCATTTCCCTTTATTTAAAGGGCAATGCAACTCAAGAATAGAGTTTATCCTACTTTATACATCGTAATATGCCTGTTTATTATATGTAACATTACTTCGACTCAGATTTCTGCTTTGGAAGAAATATGTGAAAACTCTATCGGGTATACCACTATTCACGCGAACACTGGAGGCCGCCATTATTAGGTTGTACACTACTCTTTGCAAAATGGGCATCTACTCGTATTTGAATTACAAAACGTTACTAGAACATAGAGTTATGTGTTGTTCTTCAGTGACAAAGGGCTGATTGATATCTGGGACTGAACGTGGCGACGTGAGAGCGAATATGCTGCGCATGCGCACCTGTTAAAAGGGTAATGTCATTATGTCCCAGTCCAAATAGAGGACTTGCGATCAACAAATTGATAGATGCATCGTTTGTATCAATTTAACGTGCATACATACTTGTGACAAACCTCGCGACGGCCTCTGCTCCCTGGCTATCGGCTTCAACCCATGATCCAGGTTCGCACGATCCTGTATCGGCGTAGGCCAAGAGACTGTCCATTTCTTTCCACTCATAGATACGGTTGCTATGGTTACGTATCATGCTGGTGCTGGAACACTTTATCTCTGCGAGTGGAACAGTTAGCATAGAAATAGTGTATGATTTGGAGATGGATATACCAATTATACACTGATACAATTTGTATTTCTCGAGTGCAATGTAAACGCACGAGTAAAATATAACAATCTTATGGTGCATGTAAGCTCAAAAATCGCTAATTTTCATGATTTGGATACAACAAAAAATATGTGATACTATTGTTCTTTAAGGATTCCAAGAACACAAGGAATTAAAAATACATCAAAAATACATTTGCTTGATAAACTTCCGTTCAGATATGGCTAAAAATATCGAAAGTAGACTAATTCGAAGAAAAAAAATAGAGAGACCTAAACACACCCGGCATGTTAGTGTTAAGCAAAGACTAAAAAAAAACATACCTTGACATGTGTTGTTATAGCTAAAGTAATCCGCGGCCACATTACCGAAGGCAGGAAAAAGAAACGCTAGTAACAGCGAGCGTCTGCTAATAAGAGATGCCATTATCTAGAAAGGTGTTTGGAATGTATGTATATGACAATTTGAAAGAATAAAACAATAGTAATAACACCGATGCTGTATCTTCGTTTTACCTAATACAAACATTCAAGAACATCTCTCTAATTAATAAGCCCTTTACACTATCATCACCCTGTTATCGGATACCAATCATAATACTATTCAAACACATGATGTGGACGTTTACTCCCATGGGAGTTTTTCATTATGACAGCCTTGCACATTCAAACACATTCAAAGACTTATCTAGCAGATTCTCATTTAGCAGTACTCTTTGGTAGAGAGCAGCACATGAGTGCGATGCTGTGAAGGCATTGTCTGTTAAAGCATTGAACCCACGGCCTTCGATTTGAAAGATGAACGTCCAAACCACATTACCTCGATACTCCCTTATGTGAAACGTATCTTAAAGGGCATTGAAACTCACCTTCGTGTTTATCTGGCTGAAACTGATTGACTGTCTGATTGAATGACTGAAACAGAATGAACACTTTCGTGGTTCCTGTCTAGTAATAACCTTTTAGCAGTTTGATGGAGAGCATTGCAAGGCTAAAAATCGATATTAGTTTGTGATTACAGTGCGATCGTGTATCAAGCTCTAGGCGAAGCTCCGAATGGAGCTGGATAGCACCCTCCCAAGAAGGAGACAAGCGTGTAGTCCCACCAAATGTTTGTAGACCAACACATACAAATCTAGGGTCATACCCGCACCCCTCCCCGCGCTGTGTTACATCCATTGCGATTGGTGCCCCCAGCTTGTTATTGCAAAATGTAATGTTTATAGTGTTTGGCATCCCCAACATTCCACCTCTTTCCCACCCCCGCGCCGTCTCACATCCATTACGGATACGCCCCTTGTTATTTAAAATTATCACGTTCATAGTCTGATAAACCAGGGATGCCACTGGGTCTCCTCCAAAAAGCCTGAAAATATTTGGGGGTCTGGGGGCAAAGCCCCCAGCGGGGTCAAGGGGCGGAGCCCCTGTCGGGGGTTCAAGGGCGAAGCCCCCTTGGAGCTGTGGAATTTTAGATATTTAACAGACCCAAAATGCCACAAAATTAAAACTTTTACACACAATTAACTAAGGTGTCAAATTAGTTGCATTCTGGGACAACTGCAACACTACTTACTGCAAATCAAAAAACGGTCGGATATCGAATATCTGGAGAAAAAAAACGAAAAAAAAAAAACGATATATTTTTTTTTTTTTTTTTTTTTTTTTAGTACGGAAAAGCCGGAATTCCGACTTAAGCCGGAAAAGTGGCATCCCTGGATAGACACACTTTGGCATCCAGTGTACCTTGCAGCCACCCACTCCCAGCCCCCAGCAGACTCACATCCATTGCGCCTACACCACAAAGTTTGCAGTATACACTATTGAAATCGAACGGCTCGTGATAACCCAGACAAACCAATTGTAAGGGAAAGCTCTCCAACCACTTTTTAGAAAGTCTGAAAGTGAATAATTGGCTTGCTCTCGCTTGTTGTAGCCGGAAGTTACAGTAGTGTTAACCCGTTTAAGGCCCCGTTGTGGAAAGATATACAATCGATTGTAATTTACAATTAATTGTAAGTCAGAACATTTTGGCGTGTCAACCAAATGACCTAGCAGATTTGGGCATTTAGAACAAATGATCGAACTTACAATTAATTATAAATTTCAATCGATTGTATATCTTTCTGCAACGAGGCACGGGACTGATTGTTTTTGCTTTAACATTTGGTCCTAGTATTTTGGGGATCAGTCCGGAATGTGTTAAAAACATCGAATCAGGAAAAGATGTAACAGCCTAAACCGAAATGGGAAAACAAATTAAATTACCAATATTTGTTGGTATTATATTACTCATCAAATATTTTTCTCAAACCGAGCATTATAAACATGTGGTCTACCTGTCCAGCTAACAGATTTCAGTGACGTAGCGTGTTCGGCACGATTGTGTGTGGGGGGGGGGGGGGGGGGAGGGGGGTGCGCGAATGATTGGGGGCACACATTATCTATTCATCTATGTTAACACAGATTTTGCCTTCATGTTTAATTGTTTTTTGTTTTCAAATTATTTGGGGCACGTTCCCCACAGTGCCCCCCCCCCCCCCCGTAGCTACGCCACTGCTTGATGTAGACATACATGTTAGAGTAGAAGTTGAACCGCCGAATCAGGCCGGTTAGGCCACCGGTCTCGCAATCTGGGTTCGAATCCCGGCGAAGCTCAATTTCTTTGTTCAAACCGCTGCATCATCAAAATGAAATGCATGTGCACTGTGTCATTTCCAATTTGTAGGATTTTTAGAATGTAATTTATAATGACTTTCAAATCGGTTTACTGACAATTCAAAACAATCATGATTTAAACATAGAATAGCCCTTAAATGCGTTTGGACAAAAGAGAACATGGCAGAAACTCTAGTCAAAACATTGATGACTTAGTGTATGCTACAGCTGTTTTATAGTCTTTATCCTTCGTTTCTCTTTAAGTCCTTCCTGAGAGTTTTGTTTTCTATTACACAGTTTCTCTTGCTCTCTCTCTCTTTACGACTTCTCTCTCCGGTCATCCCTTCTTGTTTTTAGATAAATGATAGGAAATTAATAATGTGAACAATATATGTGTATTAATTAGTGTAAATTTAAACAGGGACACTTTCAAATTCAGCTAGTTATGTCATACATATTATTATACCATAAAGAAGAAAACGTTGGAAAACGAAACGTTGTTCTATGCTTTTATTAGTGAAAAGAAATACAACAAAAGGTATGCAAGAACCGTTCTGTCGATTCTGCACTTTTACTAGGTTACTTTAATTTATTCATCAAATGTGTTACGAGACAATGATATTATACAAATTATTGAACGGCATGAGATTACCTAGACAAACCAACAGTAAGGGAAAGTGCTCCAACCAGGTTCCTAAAACGTATGAAGTGTAGATTGGCTTGTTGTAGCCGTATTTATTACAGTCGCGCGAAAAAAACAACCCCATCGAATCAGACAAACATGTTAATGCCCAAAGCGAAAATAAAAATATGTTTGAACAACCAATAGTGTTTGTATTACATTACTCATCAAATATTTTGCAAAGCGAGCATAATGAACAGGTAGTCTAGCTTGCGGCTTTCAAAGGCGTAGGGTGGTTGGACTTATTTGGAGACACGCGAATTACTGGGGGTACACATAATGTATTAATATATGTTTACACAGATTTTCCCTTCATGTTTTATTGTTCTTTGTCAAATTATTGGGGGCACATTCCCCTTCCCTCCCGCAGGGGCCTGGGAACGAATTTTTCACCGGGGGTGCTGAGATATATATACGTATATACTATATAGAAAGAAGGGCTGCTGGTGAGGCGTAGCTAGCTTTTTTCTTCACTTTATTGTGCCAATATTTCGTCCGTAAAGGACTTCATCAGGGCTGTTCAAATCATAACAAAAGAAAAAGAGAACGGAACATACTAAACATTTGGAAAATTACATAGAGTTACATTATATAACATGGCAATATAAATTAAAATATATATCAATAAATTATCAATAACATGCACGCTCGAAATTCTAGTTGAAACATGCTTTTGGGGACTAACTAATTCCAAAATAAATATAATTATAAATAAAGATTAATATTAAAAAATGCAATAAAGTGTGAGTGAGAATGAATCCAAAGTAAGTAACATGCAATTGTAAATTGAACATAAATAAAATAAAATGAAATAGATGAACAAAATTATATGAATAAATACATAAATAAGTGAGTGGCATTCACCTCGGGCGATTTGGATTGTGTGTGAGGCCAAGTTACTGGGGTGGGTGGGTGTGTGCGGGAGTCATGACGGCTGGGGGAGGGGATGGGAGGGGAGTGGAGGAGAACCAAAGGTATATACTATATATATATATTATTTTAAATATTTTGAATCCCCGTATAAGTGATTTTTGTTCTCTTTTTTCACTGATAGCCGCGAAGCGGCGAATTCTTTTGCTAATTTGAACCCCATTAAGTGACTTTTGTTAACTTTTTTGAGTGATAGCCGCGAAGCGACGATTTTTTTTTTTGCTATTTAGAACCCCCGTAAGTGATTTTTGTTCACTTTTTTCAGTGATAGCCGCGAAGCGGCGAATTTTTTTGCTATTTTGAACCCCCGTAAGTGATTATTGTTCACTTTTTTCAGTGATGGCCGCGAAGCCGCGATTTTTTTTTTGCTATTTCGAACCCCCGAAAGTGATTTTTCAGTGTTCACTTTTTTCACTGATAGCCGCGAAGCGGCGATTTTTTTTGCTATTTTGTACCCCCGTAAGTGATTTCTGTTCACTTTTTTCAGTGATGGCCGCGAAGCGGCGATTATTTTTTTTGCTATTTTGAACCCCCGTAAGTGATTTCTGTTCACTTTTTTCAGTGATGGCCGCGAAGCGGCGATTATTATTTTTTTGCTATGTTGAACCCCCGTAAGTGTTCACTTTTTTCAGTGATAGCCGCGAAGCGGCGATTTTTCTTTTGCTATTTTGAACCCCCGTAAGTGATTTTTGTTTTTTTCACTGATACATTTTCACTTGGTAGCCCAAGGGGGGGGGGGGGGGATTTAAACCCCCTAACCCCCCCCCCCCCCCCCCCCCCCGTAGATCCGCCACTGATTATGTCAAGGTGCATTTTCCCGTATGGTGCTAATATGTTCGTCTGAGTGATTGATCTTTGTGAAGATTAGATAGTTTACAGAAGTTGTAGCAAGCTGACCTTCCTGCCCTATATTGTCTAACCATAATTTGCATATATCCAAATTATCCCAAAGTAAAAAAAAAAAAAAAAAAAAAGCGTCATTTGTGGCTGTCGGCTGTGTGACAATTTCGTAAACGAAGCATAATGATATACATTATTACATAAAAAAAAAAAATTCATGGGGTGCTGCGCACCCCCTGAAAAATTTCCGGGGGTGCTGCAGCACCCCCAGCACCCCCGCTTCCCAGGCGCATGTCCTCCGGTAGCTAAACCACGGCTTGGTGTAGTCATAAATCTTAGAGTTGAATCACAGAATCGTGCCAGTCAGAGCATGGTCTCGCAATCTGGAGGTCTCGGGTTCGATTCCCGGTGTGAAGCTCAATTTGCTTTGTTTAAACCGCTGTATCATCAAAATAAAAGTACTGTTCTGTTTAATTTACATGTGCACTGTATTATTTGCAATTTATAAGAGTTTTAGAATTGAATGTGTCATTATTTCCAAATCAATGTGTCATTCAATTAGAACAAATTATAGAAATGTGTATAAGATTGTTCAACAGAAGTATGTTAATAAATTCAAATAACTATTGTTCTTACTTTTGTTGTTCTTGTTACAGTGCTATGCAATTCTAACTACGCGAGATACACAGACCACACCTGTTTCAGAACACTCCCCAAATCAAATTGGAACAACGCTCTTAGTGATTGCCAGAATGACAATGAACTATTAGCAACCATAAAGGACGCATCGACTCAAGACTTTCTGAGAAATAACGCGTCGCAATTGAGTGATGAAGACAATTTCTGGTTGGGAGCCAAGGAAGGCCGAAACTGGACATGGAAAAACAGTAGGTTGCCCCGCCAATAAGGAAAACGTATGAAAACATTGTGATGCTCTATGCATGTGCCACAGTGAACACACTGTGTGTATTACCTTGTGAACACACTGTGAATGTCATGCTATAATTTGCGCTTTTAACGGTGTTTTCTTTCATCATACTTTTAACACACTGGGAAACACCATTTGTTCACACTGTGCGAGAGTGTGCCCATGCCTGCATGCTGTGTACATACTTTAATCGTTATATTATAGTTACTCCATGCTGTATGTATTACCACAATGTGGTCACAAATTCAGTGTGATTACAATGTGATGAGTGATATCACTGTGAAAAGGCGTGAATTTAGCATGGTCCACGCTGTGTGCTTACAATGTGAACCAAACATACAGTATGGAAATTAATGGGATAACATGTGCCTACATGAAGCCTGTCAACAGCTTTAGTCCCGTCTCTGCCTAAAGTAAACACCTTTAGACAAAATAGAAATTCCGTGAACTTGAAAATAATAAATCGGCAATGTTTCATTTACTGAAATGACCGGGAAGCAAGTCGCTTATATGTTACGCAGAAACAGGTATATATACACTCAACAACAAAAAGTAAGTCCCCCTCTAGCATTTTTTCATATATCTCAAAAAGTATTTTACTGATTTTGATGATTCAAACGGTAATGGATATGGAATTTTCTTTAAAAATGAATGGTATGTGTCTGCCAATTGATGGCATTGTTGGTGTAAAATCATGCATTTTATGACAAAAGGTGTGAAAACAAATTTTGCACTTTTGTGATTTGTGTCGGCTTCTACCAAGGGCGTCGATTTCTTCTCGCCATTGGGGGGGATGATTCGTCATTTTGACCATCTCTGGCGAGGGAGCGAAGCGACAACCCAGCAACCCAGCAGGTTTTTATGGCTGAGGGGGGGGGGGGGGGGGTTAGGGGGCCCCAAAGCTTCTAAATTCAGCTGTTTAGAAATTGGAAGATTATTAAGTGCACATTGCAAGCATCATGTTATGAGCTGGGCTTTGTCCAATATGAACTTTAGCCTGATTTGCAAGCATTCTGATGGAACCCTGAATAGCATCAGTCATGGGTTACCCACATTGGGAAGCTTATTGGGGGTCCAGGGGGCGGAGCCCCCGGAAGCTTTGGGATTTGTAATATCCAGATATAAATATGTTGTCTATATGTAAATATAGAGTTAACTATTCTTTAGTTAATTGGCTTTTGATTTAGCTGTTTAGAGATTGGAAGATTATTAAGTGCACATTGCAAGCTCCTGCTATGATGAGGACACTGTCCAAGTATGGATGAATTTTAGTCTG
>JBAMJV010012619.1:0-23348 GCA_037951105.1 Echinarachnius parma
AGATTTCAGGCATGGTTTTGAGGTGGAAATCGCGAGTCGATCGCCAGTATCGACAAAGTTGAATTCGAGTCGCAAAGTCGGGAAAAGGTGCATGGCGTATGGTAGATCGACAAATCTATCACTTTCATGCCCTCTTTGACGCTTTGACTTTGACATTATATTATATTTTCTCTGTCGGCATTCTAAGCCGACAGTGAAAAATAACTATAATAATGTCAAAGAGGCCATGAAAGTGATAGATTTGTCGATCTGGCGTATGACTGCGGCAATTGTATAGCGAATTGCACCATGTCCATGCACAGTTTGCCGGGGAAGATGCTGGGGGAAAGGGCGCATTGAAACCCGCTCTCCGGTGTCGGCACGCTGGCCCGCTAGCTGGCCGTGCCGCACTCGTGAAGAGTACCCTACGAAACACATATGTAACGTACCCAAAATCAACTAAATCTTCGAAAATTGCTCAAATAATGGTCACGATTTCAAAGTAGTTATCTTTTTTACCTGTTCTGTGTAACTACTTTGAAATTATGACCATAATTTGAGCAATGGTAAAAGATTTAGTTTATTTTGGGTACGTTACATTTGTGTTTTGTATGGTACTCTTCACGAGCGCGTCACGGGCAGCTAGCGGCGTAGCATGCCGACACCGGAGTGCGGGTACAATAGTGAACTAGCGCCAAAAATCTCCCAAATCCCGTCATCATTGTCGCTGTCTGATGAATCACTCCTGTCCTCTTCTTCATCTTCTTCGGAAAAATCCATTGCGAAACTCAGTTTGAGAGTATTTTCCTCCATTCTCCTCGAAATAAAACTGTCCAGCTCGATCATACGTTATCAAAAAGCAATACACAACACCGTACGTATTATGCACGCGCATCGCTTTGATTGATCAGCTGATCGGCCGGGCCCGTTCTACCGATGACGTCACGATTTTCAGGCCGATCGTTGAGCGAATTTCAGCCTTGGAGACTGCTCACTTTTGCCCCATTTTCGAAGACTTTTTTAGTCAAATTTCAACATTTTTATAGCGGATTAAGTTAATATCCTTAGAAAAAATAAAATTTCCTTCACAAACATACCAAATGTTGCCAATTTGAAAGTCAACGAGGGTTCGGTTTAAGAAAAATAGTATTGTATAATTATGCCCTTAGGCAATAGTTTTCATAATTCAAACATCACGAGAAATAGACACTGTATTACATTAGATTATACATAGGGACAGATAATTATGTTTTGACTTTTGACAAATATTACAAATATTTCAAGGATTTTGTGCATTTTGAAAAATCCCAAAAGTTTGTTCAGACATTATTTGAGGAGTGTGTTTTCAGACGTTCGTAATTGGTCGCGTACGCACGCACACACATATAGTATATAATATACACACAAACACATACACACACACACACAATGCGAAGCTATACAGGAAGATATGCGAAGCTATACAGGTCGTACCTAAGCGCGTTGTGTCTTCCGAACAAGACAGAATTACGTACGTTATATGGCAGTATGTGCGATGTATCGCATAGCCCATGCGATAGTTATGTATCGTTTCGGGCAAACATGCAATACGCCCGCGCGCGCTCACACTTTGATGTACACATAATGCCCATGCGCTAGTATAGCCACCGCACATTGAAGTACGTTAATGGTATACTTCAATGCCACCGCACCATGCATGTAGGTTACTCTGCATGCATGCAATGTATAGTACAGTGCTTGTATAGCGCTACGTGTATACGCGATATATGCTGTTCCTGAACGCCAAGTTGATATTTTATTCGCTGCACACAAGAGATTTTTGAGATTTTCTCTGCTTGCTGCGATATATCGCAGTTGCGACCGATAAGAGGATCGTTAAGTGATATCGTTATCGGAACTGCGCTGACAGAATGATTGACAGGTGATATTAAAAATGATTCCCTGGCGATGTAGAAATACTTTCAAGATCACAGACTTGTTTTGTATGTTCATTCGGGATATGTCTTTGATGTAAGAGAGCTAAATCTCTGTCTGGTGGTACCCTTTAAGAAAAGCATTTCGATCCCTTATGGAGCGGTCACACGGGGCTTGCGACGACCTGCAACAGCTTGCGATTGGTCACGTGCGCATAATGAGAGGCGGATAGTGTCAAAGTCTGTAATACATCACCGCGTTGTACAAACTCACTGCAGCTATACAATGAACACACTCACAAAATGTTTCGCAATTCAAGGATGAGCGTTAACATATCTCTGCTCTTATATTGATATGGTGTATATGATGCACAAATTATGGAATAATACTACTACTACTACTACTACTACCAATTTACCCGCCTCCAGATCTTTGAGTAAGATAATGTTGTATGTTATGTTTTCAACTCGTTTTATTTTGTATCTGTCCTGTGGTAACACATTTAGTTAATTAATAGATTTTCCGTTTGTATGGTTATCATATTGTTAGTTAAATAAGGACGTCAACATTCAGTAGGTCATTCAATCACTCGATATCTAATATAACCTAATAATAATAATAATAATAATAATGGGCACCATGTGAGAGATATAGTGAGGGTTTTTTTTGGTTGTTGTTGGGGGGGGGGGGGGCAGTGTTATTAAGTTATGGGTGTAATGAATTTACAAAAACAAACATAGTAGTGTAGAAGTAGTATAGTAGAAGCACAAGTAGTAAAATTAGTAGTAGTAGCCTTCAGCAAGGCATTTAATCCACATTGCTGCTCTCTACCCAGGTGTATAAATGGGTACCTGGTCTGGTGAAAATTAGCTTGGTGCACCTATAGGGTTGCCCGCCGCTAGTATGCTCCCCGGGGAGTTGAGAATGTGTACAAGATAATTGTGCGGGTCTGAACTGTACCAAATGACCAGGGATAATATTAAGCGCTCTGAGCACCTTATTAGGTGGATATTGCGCAATACAAATATTCAATATTATTATTATTATGAGTATAAGTAGTAGTAGAAGCAGTTATTATAGTAGTAGTAGTAGTAGTAGTAGTAGTAGTAGTAGTAGTAGTAGTAGTAGTAGTAGTAGTAGTAGTAGTAGTAGAGTAGTAGTAGTAGCAGTATCAGTCATAGGCGTACCCGGGGGGGGGGGGGGGGGGGGGGGGGTTGGGGGGTTCAAACCCCCCTTTCAAATTTTAACTGGTCTCGAGACCAAATATTAGTCTCGACCATAATTTTCGATGGTCTTTTCGATGGTCTCGGCCTCGAAATATGCGATAAGTCGTGGTCTCGGCCTCGAAATGTTGAACATTTTTGGTCTCGGCTTCCAAAATTGTCTACGCCTACCCCCCCCCCCCCCCCCCCCCTAACAGGATTTTCAACCACTGGGTCTTGGTCTCGGTCTTGAAAATTGTGGACCGGACCTGGTCTCAGTCTCGAAATTGTCGAAAATTCGCGGTCTCGGCTGCGAAAATTGTCTACGACTCATACAATCTACAGGGTTCCACCCCCCCCCCCCCTTTGACCCCAAAATGACTGTTTTGGGGGTTTGAACCCCCCCCCCCCCCTTTTCAAATTTGAACTGGTCTCAGACCAAATTTTAGCGGTCTGCAATGGACCGTCATTATCGATGGTCTCGGCATCTAAAAGTGCGAAGAACCCTGGTCTCGGCCTCGACAATGTCGATAATGTTTGGTCTAGGCTGCGAAAAAATGTTACGACCACCTCCAACTTACAGTCTTGGTCTTGGCCTTGAAAATGTTGGACCGGACCTGGTCTCGGTCTCGAAAATGTAGAAAATTTGCGATTTCGGCTTCGAAAATTTTCTACGACTACCCCCCCCCCCCCCCCCACCCGCTGACAGAAATAACCCCCCTTGAAAAAATCCTGGGTACGCCACTGAGTATTAGTATATATCCCCTTCCCGCCCCCCACCCCCCCCTACGTCAGTCAATCTACACTACGCAAATTCTCAAAAATCCTATTGAATATACATGTACAATAACAGAGATAATAACATTGCCCCTACCCCAGAACTCTGTGATGAATCTCGTCAAATTCATAGGTGAAACA
Source organism: Echinarachnius parma (assembly GCA_037951105.1). Lineage (NCBI taxonomy): Eukaryota > Metazoa > Echinodermata > Echinoidea > Clypeasteroida > Echinarachniidae > Echinarachnius > Echinarachnius parma. The sequence goes on from JBAMJV010012619.1 coordinate 4,014, forward strand.
GTATCAAATCGTTCTCGAGTAGATCGTATATTCAGAAAATTAAACCATACAGGTACGAATTGGCATCGAAAAGAAAAACCGCATTCTCTTCATACGTTTACAAAACCTTTCTAAACATTTCAATTTTCAAGTGAATGAGAGCAAACTATTTTGGTAGCCGTATACCTTGTTTTGCCAATGTTGCGAATATTGTGTTGAAAATGTGAAAAAATATCATCTCTGCGTGCGAACATCGCCATGAAACAACGAATGAAACACCGATCAGTCAGTAATGCATACGGACATGTATAACCACACGAATGTGTGTAGTAGGTTGTGCGTTGACAATGCACAGAAGCCGGACTACAATACTCCGCTACTTTGTATATAGTGTATGCAAATTCCCCTCCCGACGATCGCGTCATCGCGGTACCGTTACCGTGCATGCCCGTGATATGTGAGACAATAATGCGATGTATGCCGCGCACAGAACCTGGTTGTACCCAGCATGTATGTACACAGTACTATATAATACCAATGCAAAACAGATCGCATCCCTCCAGTTTAGTGCACCAGCGAAATTTTCGGATATATCGCGAAATATAGTTAAAAAGGATCTCGCAACCACTTGCGTACAAACGTCAGATCCATCGCCCAGCTAAAAATATACGCGAAAACTACCGTGACGGACAGCAATACATATGGCTCGTTAGATGAAGAATTTTGATTGACACGCCACCCCGTCCTCCTTTTATAATATAGATTATAATAGTAATAATGATAATAATAACAATAATATTTAATAATAATTAATAATAATAGTAGTTCTTATTTATATCGCGCCTAATACCCTCTAAGCGTCAGACCCGCACAATTACCTTGTACACATCCTATACTCCCCGGGGAGCATACTAGCGGTGGGCAACCCTATTGGTGCACCAAGCTTATATGAAATTAACCTGAGTATGGAGCCATATCAAAGAAAAATGTTCCAAAATATAAACATAGGACGGGGTGCAAGCTTTTGGCTTTTAGCTCATACAAAGACCCCAAAATATAAATTACCGCGGTAAACAAGTTAGAAAAACAACAAAAATAACAACTGTGGAACATGAAGGAGAATCTTGGGCCCAAGAGCGCAAGAGCCAAGACACCCCCCCCCCCCCCCTCTTCGCTGTCATGTGGATGCCGATCCCAATCATGACAATACAAACCTGTCGGTTGAATACCTCCCTTTCAATGGTGAGGGTGTGTAATGAGAATAAATAACTTTTGATGAAAATCAGAAATATCTGGAAGCTTGCCTGGAGTATTCAGGATAAATCATTGTCTACCAAACCATGCATCGGTGCCATGGATACAATTTCAATAGGTCACCGCAATCACCGCTTGCGACGAGACTTGCCTGAAGTATTCAGGATTAATTAATAAATTTCTACCAAACCATGTATATTTGCCATGGATCCTATTGAAAGGGTGAGCTACAGCCACCGCAATCACCGCATGCTCTCTATCTCTTCTATTGTGTTGGTCACAACGGATTTTGAACCGATATTTTGATGTTCAAAACCTTGCGACGAGGCTTGCGATGGGAACCTGCCGTCGCAAGAGAACACACGGCGCATGTGTTCCTCGTGACCGGTCGTGCTATTGTTTGATCAACAACCCAAAACCAGGCTTATAATGCTTATGAAGCACGATCAATCACATGTAAGGTTTATTTTAGCCGAAATGTAAAACACAAAACCTATTTATGGCTATAATTGGGAATTAGACCGAATTTATTGCGATATTTGCATGCTGTTGTAACGTCTAGTTATTGCGAACATGATCGGCCCTTCATACGTTGTATTGTCTTGTTGCAGGCTGTTGCAGGTCGTCGCAATCATCGTCTGACCGCAGCCTTATCGCACTCTTAGCTATACAAAGCGTGCAGCGTATTATGGATCCGTAATGTTGTATTTCTGTGGTGAGATAATGAGATATTTTAAAAGCGCCCTCTATCACGACGTCGACTTTCATCTGGAAATCAGTCAGACTTCTTCTTCAATCTCACCTGTGTTCTGTGTCGACTGCAACTGCCGTCGGGTCCCTGTTAGAGGAGTGTATCAACCTTCTCCGATCTGATCCGTCATACTTGACTGTTTCAATGGAATCGGTGTCAGTGTCTGTCCAGAAGATGCGTTCATCCGCTGGGTCAACCGCTATTCCAATAATTTCGCAATTTTTTATCAAAAAACTAATTCCCAATATTTGGTTATATATTTGGACATAAATCATGTATAAAGAATCACTCTCACTTGTACATGTAAAAGGGATAGGCCTAGTTGAGTTTTCGTATAGAGGCAATGAAAAACTGAGTGTGAAATTGGAAAGAGCATACAATTTTAATGACAGAATAAACTTTATTTAATCAAAATCGGTTCAGAGACGGCCTGAAATATCCATTGTAATTATTGTGGGGCCCCACAACAATTCAATAATTTTGAACCAACCGTTGAAAAAGAAAAATGCTTACACGTTTCCAAAATTTACACAATATGTTTTAAAATATTTGTTGATGATTTCTCTATTTAATCATTATTTTAACAAAACATCATACGCACAATTTTAAATTTAAAATGGATGAAACCAATGAGTTTTTAGAGAGCGCCCTCTTGACTTTTAACGGTTCCCTTTGAATGAGAACAGGCTTTTTACTTAGTTTTTTGTTTACCTTTCGAGCATGGTAGAGTTATAACTATTAGTTTGTAATGTAATTAGTGCAGGTATGGGTTACTAAAGTTCAGTTTGACCAAAACTGTACTCTCTTTACCCAAAACTCAACTATCCCTTTAACATGAAAGATGGAAATGTATCAACAAAACAATAATTAGATTTTTGTTTTGCATTGTTAGTTTGAATCCATCATACTTGACCATGCCAATAAATCGGTTGTTGGTGTCTGTCCAAAAAAATCAGCGTCTCCTCTGGAACAACGTTTAACCATTTAATGGATTAACGGATTGCACGTGATTTCCCCATAACGCGAAAGTCTTAAACATCTTTGTGTTACGTGTAAATTCACTGTAATTAGCCAAACGCACTACAAAGCAGTTTTGAATTTACTTTTGTGTAATAAGGGAGTGTCCGCCTTTTGCAAGCCACATTTCAATAGTTGCGAGGTTATTGTCTTATATGAAAGAAAATGTCATTTAACAGCTTGCCTGAACAAATTAGGGCTTGAAATCTCCTTTTCGTGGAGTTATAGACCTCAACATAATATACGCGACGTAACGAGTCTTCACCCGTGCAAAATTTCGCTCACGATAGCTGCCGGCGCATCGCGGGGAGCCCCCCGATGAGCTGTGCGTGGACCGCGCACAGATTGTGATCGAACAATGGCGTAAGCGAATACTAAACAACATAACTAAGACTCGCTAAAACTGACTACATGTAATTGTTTATTCTTCATTTTCGAGACCTTTTTCGTGGCATACCTTAACAAATTTCGGCTTCACACAACCTATACAAGAATAAGTACAATATTGTTGTAATATTATGCTAAATCAGTTAAATACATGTATTGGCCAATAATAGTTCGATGAAAGGATGATTTCTACACATTCGTTTTACATTCGTAGAATCCTAATTACAGGGATTGCTCGATCTGAATGTTTGTGTGTGTGTTACATTCATCCTCATCCGTCTACTGGAAACTGTTCAGACGATTTGTAAAAGGCGGACACTCCCTTTAATGCGTTGTAATTTTGTTTTAATTTACAACATATTGACAACACTCCATTCTAAGTTGTAAAACCTAATTGTAATTATAAATACATTTGTTAAGGGTTTACAATGACAAAACAATGAATAATTATACGTAATAAAGAAGAAGAAATACATAAGAATGCTAGTGGGCATACACTTGTGCATGATTATATGTATGCTTTGGTAGTTGAGTGTTTTTTGATCAGTCGTACATATTATAAGCTGGACCCAAGCATCGCCTTTTGAACACTTTAACATACAAAATGATGTAAATGATAAAAAGGTTATTAATCAATAAAGAAATACATTAGAAATAAGTACTACAAGATGCTGTGATAACAAATCAATCACAAAGTTGTGTTCAGTTCTAGACCAAGGGAAATCAACTTACGATTGATCTCAACTCGATGTGTTTTGTTTGGCAGTAGGCTTTTCAGTGCTGATGGACACGCGAAGCCGATTTCTTTAAAGGGCCATCTTACTCGAGCCTCATGTGAAATTGGAAGGTTATATTTTATGATTAAGATACTTTACCATTACTAGTGGATGCAATGACCTCCGCATTGCCGCCGTTGAGACTGACACGTTTGATCTGTTTCGAGCTCGTGTCTGTCCAGAAGATGACCTGCGCCACAACGTCGACGTCGATTCCAAACGGCGAGCCGACATCGAATATGGGGATATTCTCGAGGCTCGAACCGTTGCCCTCAGACTTGTAGATCCCCGATGTGTTGGTCACCAGGATGATTTCGTCTGTAGGAAATTGATTCATGATTTACTTGACTTTGCTATGGCTCGACTTCACTCCAAGTTTACAGAATGATTTGTCATATCTTATCCAGAGTTATGAACATTAAATGAGGGTATTCTTTGGTTAATATGGCTTCCTACTTACGCGATCAGGGCTTTGCGTCGAAGATTAAAGAGATCGAGTAACTTTGCTGACATGACTGTGCAAAAAGTGATGAAGGGTTGGTCCGAATGTCTATCGTTGTTAAATAATACATGTATTTCCAAGGGTATTGTGAGAAAATTGGACGTTAAAGCGAATCATGAGCAATAAATGCAAAGTGATATTCACTTACTCATTGCACTGACTTTTTTAAACAATGTTACAACTATCCAGTGGATAGTTTTAACATCTGAACACTTCAATCGTAAATAACTTTTTAACGAAAGGGAAATTTGAAAAACCGAAACCTGTCCCATGCTTGTAGTGTTAATACAAATACAACAAGGTATGAGGGAACCGCTAGAATTCCAATTGGATTTTGAGGATTTGGACAATGTTACTAGATCCCATTGGACCGAATTCTCATCAGTGGCTCAACTTGAGCCCGGCCTAAAAAATACAAAGACTACCGGTAACCAGTTTACCCACTTTGCACCATCAGACCTATTGTCTCGTTACTATGGTCCCCGGAGATATTATAATGGTTTCCTTTTATTATCCAGTCAATCCCTTAAAGGGTGACTTAAATAAAAAATAAAAAAAACACTTTGGTTGATCTATGATAATGAATACATCACATATCTGTTGACTATTTGATGTACATTTTTGTCATATTTGTTATATTAATTTTTCTATTTATTTTTTCTACCTGCTCAGCTTCACCCCTGAAAAACCCTGCCAGAAGCTATTGTCTTGACTTCTCTGACCTCACAATACCATTCCATCAGTCAGCTAGATAAACAAAAGACATTGGTATGTCAACTGACACCAGTTTTAGGCTGTTTACAATAGTAATTGTAAGCTTTATACAATGCCCACTCACCATGAAAAGAAGGTTTCAATGAAATACGGTACTCAGTGGGTGAGAACAATATCTTTTGTAAATGTTTATCTAGCTGATTGGTGGTTGAATGGTATTGTGATGTCAGAGAAGTCAATTGTGTATGGGTTTTTTTTAGGGGTGGATCTTAGCAGGTAGAATAAAAATAATAGAAAAAATAATAGAAAAAATATGACAGGAAATGTACATGAAATAGTCAACAGATATGTGATGTATTCATTATCATAGATCAACCAAAGCGTTTTTATTTTTTAATTTAGTCACCCTTTAAGTTCTGATTATATGCATCATGAACAATGGGCCCTTTGAAATTCAGTCATAGTATAGTCGGGCATCAGCCAAATTGCGTCCTGGATCATCCTGGACATTGTATTGCTGGTGAGCGGCGGTTATACCATGACTGAATTTCAAAGGGTCCATTGTCCTGATGCCTATAATCAGAACTCAAGGGATTGACTGGATAATGAAAGGAACCATTATCTCCGGGGACCATAGCCACGAGACAATAAGTCTGCTGGTGCAAAGATTGGCACTTTGTGTGCTCACTCATGCGTGACTCAATGGACCAACTTCATTTTCACTCAGAAGTTAGTCACAAAGTGTAGGAAACAATCCTGCCGAGTTATTTTGCTCAAAAAATTTTTTGTCAAAAAGTGACGCCATTTTTGATTAGGGGACTTACTTTTTTGTTGTGTGTATTATTACAAAAAGCGTGCATGATTCATAAACACAACAAAAAAGTGAGTCCCCTTTCTAATCAAAAATGGCGCACCTTTTTGACAAAACTTGTTTTGAGCATAATAACTCGGCAGGATTGTTTCTACACTTTGTGACTAACTTCTGAGTGAAAATGAAGTTGGTCCATTGAGTCACGCATGAGTGAGCACACAAAGGTGCCAATCTTTCCTTTGATGTGTGCTCACTCATGCATGACTCGATGGACCAATTTCATTTTCACACAGAAGGTTAGTAAATAAGTGTAGGAACAATCCCTGCCGAGTTATTTTGCTCAAAACATTTTTGTTAAAAAAGTTATGTTTATTCTAATCAGGAGGGAGACTTACTTTTTTGTTGAGTTTATTGCAATAATACTGATCAATTAAACTCAACACAAAAAATAAGTCCCCCTTAATCAAATAACATAACTTTTTAACGAAAAGGTTTTGAGCAAAATAACTCGGCAGGATTGTTCCTACATTTATCGACTAACTTATGTGTGAAAATGAATTGGGTCCCGTCTGAGTCATGGGGATGAGGTGACCACACATCAAAGGCAGAATTTTCACTTTTGGACTCTTGTGACTTTTGAAAAGGTGATAATTTTTCCTTTAATGTGTGCTCGACTCATGCATGGCATGGCGGATCAAATTCATTTTCACTGAGACGTTAGCCAATCATTTTAGAAACATTCCTGCCAAGATATGGTTGCTCAAACCCAATTTGTTAAAAAGTTACGCCATTTTGCTTGAGGGGGGGGGGGGGGGGGGGGGAGTTACTTTTTTGTTGTGTTTACATTAGTGCATATCACTGACCATAAGTCCGCACACACCTAATAATGGCGGCCTCCAGTGTTCGCAATGAATAGTGCGATAACTCCGATAGAGTTTCCACATATTTCTCGCCAAGCAGAAATCTGAGTCGGAGTTATGTTATATATAATAAAAAGGCATATTAGCGATATATCAAGTAGGATATAACTCTATTCTTGAGTTGCATTGCCCTTTAATATTGTGAATGGGCATATTATGGTACCCTGTTTCCTGGACTGGTTCCATGTACAACGGACACATCAGACTCGGATCTGTAATTGGAAAGAAGATGTACATGCTTTATTATATAGTTAATAACGTGTACAGCCAGGTTGGTCGAATGTTAAATTGATTGTCTGACTATTTGATTCATAATATGTAAATGTTCAAGTATGTTATGATTTTGTTGTAATTAAGTTCAAACCGAATCAATTAAACCACTAACAAAAATCAGTACTCCTTTAACTATAAGCTTTTACAAATATATTTGAAGGAACAGTTTAGAAGAAATTGTCATTCGCTTGTAATTGCCGAAAATGTTATGTGAGCTTATTTCATATTTCAATTCCAGATCTAATTAGTAAACCGAGTAAAAAGTCTTTCATAAAGACAGAAATGTATTAGTTTAAAATCCGTTTTTTATATACCCGAATTCCCTAGCGTGGCAGGGCTATATAAAAAAAATGAAATATATAAAATAAAATACAATATAAATAAATAAATAAATAAAAAATAAATAAATAAATAAATAAATAAATGAATAAATAAATAAATAAATAAATAAATAAATAAATAAATAAATAAATAAATAATGAATCAATACAAATAAAATAATTAAATACAAAATTACTCACAGGATTTCTCGGTCAATTTCGTAAGTTGGCCACACGAATTCATTTTTTGTGCATTCAATTTCGCCGATTTTGTCACCGTAGCTGTATTTTGCAGTTCAAATTCATTTTTTAGCATTCGAATTCATATAACGATCATTCGAAAACATTTTGTTTGCATTCGATTTAAAACGTGTTTCTATTTCGTAAAATTGTCATTCAATTTAAAGCGAGAAAATTTGTGATTACGTAATACCGCCTTCCGTGAAATCCGTTGGCGAAATTGTATGCAAATTGCGTGTTTTTAAATTGAATGCTAAAAGTGGTAAATCACTTGACCGAAGAGCTAAATCGTAAGAACAAAATGCAATTTTGAACCACAATTGCAAGCCTTCAGCTCAATTTCGCGAATTTGAATGACACGCTTATCAAAACGAATGAGAAGCTTACGAAATTGGCCGAGAAAACCTATATTTACCCATAAGGAAGAGAGCTTGAATCAGAATGGAAGAGGTCCATATCAGCCGCCTCATGCTCACACTGCTCGAAATCATGTTAAAGTGAAGGCAACCTTTCCACTTGAAAATCAAATCCAATCCTTACTTGGTGACGAACCGTCGAACACAAAACAGAAACTGTAGCTCCTTTAGCTCACGAAAGTTTACAACGAATGCCCTGGCCTCTACAATGTCGGTTATATATATCTAAGAAATCTCAGTCGCGTACCTGGATGCTTTTCAACTCGAAATTGAAAAGGCGTATACAGCTATGTATAAGGGGCAAGTGAGGCAAGATTTCACGTTTTGAGAATTCCCGATTTATTATGAACATTCTGTCAGTTGTGCAAGTTACCCAATAGCGTATCTTTGGTGTAAGAAATGATTGAATTGATTGAAGAGAGACAACTACAGAAATATGGGGCTCAAACAGTTAAAGAGATACACAAGGAACTACATACATGTTTTGAAGCCCCCCCCCCCCCTCCCCTATGCACGATCATTCTGCATGACTACGCCACATGGTGCAAATCATGCATTGTGGGAAGTCTGAGCCAATTAGGAGCCCAAGGCTGGCAACCAAATAACAATCCACATTTACAGTAGAATGGCGATAAGACACCTCCACTCTCTCAGAAGTTCAACAGGCGTGATCGAGTGGGTTTTCCCACCTAGATCTATTTTCATCCATTGCAACGTGCTTTGTTATTTTGAATTGTAGTAATGACGCAAATTCTGGCAAATTCTCATTGCACTTTCTTTCTACACGGCTGAAAAGGTCCCGTACTCCCGTAGATAATTTCATATCCGAACACTTCAATCGTAACTATCTTTTGAACGAAATGGAAATTTGAAAAACCGAAACCTGGCCCATGCTTTTTATTGTTAATACGAATAAAACAAGGTATGAGGGAACCGCTAGAATTCCAATTACATTTTGAGGATTTGGACAATGTTATTCCCTTTAAACCCTATATCTTGAATGTGCCAAATTGCAAAAATACAAAAGCTTCCGGGGGCTCCGCCCCCTGGACCCCCAGCAGGCAATTAGGGGTCTCTGTATTCCACATGTGTAAAACTTGGGGCAGATGTTGTAAATTAAGCTTACATGAATTCAATTTGATATTTGTATCCATTATAAAAAATAACAAAAAACATCTTTGATTTCCTAAGTGCTAATTTCAACAAGCTTTCAGCGCTGATGTGCCCCTGTTATAAGGGCTTTTGACCACCTATAATCTTTTCCTCGCTATGCCCTTTAAAAATACGCTACGATTATATTCACTATTTTATACAATTTTAGCACACGTATAAAGGAGTTGTAAAATGTCTGAAAAGCTTCACGGGGGGCTCCGCCCCCTGGGACCCCACATTATGTCCCTCAAATGTAAGGTGCCCCTATTACTCACAAATTTAGGACTTCGAGCCATCAATACACTTTCAATGAGCGGAGAATACAACTTGTTTTGTAATAAGATAGATATACTTTGTATTCCTATTATATAATGTACATCTTGAAAGTTCTAAGTGGCTAAACAAAAAAAAGGGAAAAGAAGAAGCTTATTGGGGCTCCGCCCCTTAGAACCCCTACGTGGGCGTCATTCGGTTGGAAACTATTTTCTTCAATATTCTGCCATATTCGGGAAAACAGCACCTCAAATTTAGGCAAAACCATGTCACTTACGGTCAACTCCAAGTATACGGAAAAAGAATGTCATATTCCGGCATACTCATATAATATTTGGGCAAAGTCATCATTTTCGGGCAGAACCGTCTCATATTCGGACAAAATTGTGTTGTTTTTGGACTAAACCATGAAAACATATCGTTTTCACAGGCATCAGAGGGGTGAACAAAGGGCGGAGAGGGTAAAAATAATGTAAGCAAAATGCCTCAGCCCACGTAAGAAAAAACATCTCGCGTAGCGAGTGAATCTGATGAACAGACTATACTTGACCTGGCATCTGCTTATTTTCTCCACTAACTACTTAATAGTAGTTAGTGGAGCCTTGATTAAAGGTATACTTGAGTATATTGCTATACTTCCAGAAAATAAAACGAAGGGTTTTGGTTGGTTGTAATCCCTTTTGAAAGTTCATTGATTAAAACATGTGAAATGAGAATTATTTCCTTTCGAATGATTTTATAGTTGTTAATTTTGATTTCAAAATATTTTATTTATATATCGTCTAGCCAGGCGATATCTTGACTCTTGAAGGGACCTAGTAACATTGCCCAAAACCTCAAAACTTATACTTGGAACTCTAGCGGATCTCTCATACTTTATCATATTCAAATTAACAATAAAAGCAGGGGCCGCGGAAAGGTTTTGAAAGTGTAGGGGGGGGGGGGGGGGCTGGCCTCATTTGGGCTGTTATTATAGTTATTATTTTGTGCTTATGTATTTCTTTGTTTAAGCCAAAAAGTGGGGGGGGGGGGGGGGGGGGGGGGCTGCAGCCCGCCCCCCCCCCCCCCCCCCCTGTTCCGCGGCCCCTGAACGGGAGAGGTTTCGTTTTTTTCTTCAAATTTCCATTTCGTTCAAAAGATATTTACGGTTGAAGTGTTCAGATAAGAAATTGTCTACGGGATAGGGCCGTGTACAAGGTAAGTACAATGAGTTATAGTGAATATCACTTTGCATGTTTGCTCATATCTCAACCAAAATGCATCCAATTGACGTGAAATGTTTACATATTACTTTGTGGACGTATTAGATCACTCTACCACAATTTGTATTAATCACTCATGGTTTGCACTAGCCAACAAAATTACTAGATCCCTCTAAGAAAATACATAAAATACACTTCTTTCAAAAAATGTCAAAAGAGGTTTTTAAATAGTTGTTGATGATATCTATATTTAATCATTATTTAAATAAAACATCGCATGCACAATTTTGTACGTAAAATGGTTGGAAAAAATAGTTTTTAGAGAACGCCCTCTTTAGTTTTACGGCACATTGTGAATGATAAAAAAAGGCTTTTTACTTAGTCGTTTGTAATTGTGTATACCTTACGAGCATGGTGTAATTGTGCAGGTTTTGGGAACTAAAATTCAGTTTGACCAAACCTCAACTATCTCTTTAAAGACCTTACGGTAACTCTAACCCTAGTTACCCTCAGAGCTAATCAAGTCAGCAGCAGCGATCGAGGGACCGGAGTGGCTTTTCCCAGCTCGCTATTTTTATCTTTTGGGGAAGTTTGGAAAGTAATGGCCATGTCCCAGCAAAATAAAATTGTGTTATGCTAGTATATTGATGTACTGTACTTGGGCCAGTGGCGTAATGAGCCAAAACTTTTGGGGGGCTTAAACAATTTTTGCGAGGGAGCGAAGCGACTGAGTGGAGGGAGGGTGTAGGAGAGGGGTGTCCCCCCTCCCACGGTAGGGAGCTTTTGCATTTTTGGACTTGAAACTGTGCAATCTGATGCATCCCTATAGAAAGGACATTTTGACTCGACGACATGTACTATAATGTGCGTCATGATTCTACCGACTAGAAAAGAGTTTTTATTTATTTCATAAAGACAAAAAGCGAAGCGACTGACCGGGGGAGGGTGTGGGACGGGGTGTCCCCCTCCCACGGTAGGAAGCTTTTGCATTTGTGGACTTGAAACTGTGCAATCTGATGCATACTTAGAAAGGAAATTCTGACTTGACGACATGTCATATACAGTGCTATAAGTACAGTACTATAAGTGCGTAATGATTCTACCGACCGGAAAAGAGTTTGTATTTGTTTCATAAAGAAAAATCGAATATGGACCCCCAAAATAATGATAGCAAAGTGACATTTTATACAGTTCAACAGTGCATCAAAATCCATATTATGTATGATACAAAAATACGAACAAAGAATTCCAGACGTAGGCAAGACTTATTCCCGAGAGAGTGGAGCGAGCGAGAGGGGTGAAGGGTGGTATTGGGTCCGTCCGTGCACGGTAAGGCTGATTTTGCAATGTTTTACTTGAAATTATGCATACTTGGGGCGGAAATTTGAATTGACATGAAGTGAAATATGAGTTATCTTGTCTTAAAAATACATTTTTTTTTTTCAATCACTGGTATCGAATTAGATATAAGCAATGATTGCAATTTTATTTGGGGGGCTAGCGCCCCCGCCCCCCACCAGTACGCCAGTGGTGCTCCACTAGGAATGGGTGTCAACAAGCAATGTCCACTATTTCGTCAGATCATCGCAGTTTACGGTCTGTAATATCCTCAGACTTCATCAAGAGGAGGGTCAATTAAAGCTATGGGAATCTCTAGGACGTCCACGATTTACCACAATGATAAATGATCGCAATTTGCCGTACAAACCGGAAATTCCAAAAAGGAGCCTTCGTCGTCTATGAAGAGGACATAGACCGGCAGCCCAGAGGTCTTTTGTGCATCGAAAAGCGTACTGATTGTTGAACATATGAATATTTAGAGGAGAATGTAACAAATCCAAAAATATGAGTCTCCCGGGGTGTACCCGTGGATAAAGGGGTCCTTTGCGCCTCCAAAGTTTGACCCCTGGGATTGTCCGATGCTTCTATTTGTTTGGGAATGTACCGTGTTCAACATCGCTGACTGCGGGGAGAGCGAAACAGATAACAAAAGGATCACTGATGCGTATCTGGCAATTTTACGTTGCCTGTTTTGAAAGACGAAATACACGTTGATGCATTGGGGATTATATCCAAAACCTCTTGCAACTTAACACATATGTCTTACAGATTACAGAATACATATTGGATACAAATGTCATCCGTTAAATTACCCTACAGTTGCCTCGGAATGTTGAAGATCGACTCGTCAAAGTTGTTTTAAAAAAATGACCTTCCACTTTCAGAAATTGTATTTCCGTACGTAAATGTTATAAATGAACCCATACGACACGATCGCGTACGGGTGCGTACGCAACTGGGCACGACTGGGCACGTAAAACAAAAGTTAGTGTGGAGGCTTGCCTTAGACATTATAGGTCTAACGAAATTCGTGCAAGTGTCAGGGCAGCTTTAGTAATATAAATTATCTTTGACTTTCAAAACTACTTGTAACGAATGATGAATGTTGGAGGCTTGCTTTCATTAGTCAAATTTCTTTTTAATTCTTCATTCGTCACTGTGTTTATTAACGACTGTAATAAAATTTACAGTAGCAAACAAAACCGCAAGTTTAATACTGTGTGTTTCTACATTGGTCACGTGATTAGGTTGTGGCTTAGTATTTGTAAAGTTCCTAAATATATAAACGAGTAGATATATTTCTCATTTCGCTTTTTGTAATATTTCTGATAGCACGGAAATTCAATTTCATTCAAACATTATATTTTTTGACTGCATTGGTGTTCCGCCCGTTCACTTTTGGGGTGAGTAACTTTACTTATTATCACTGCGGGATTATAGGGTCATTTATCGATTCTATCAAATAATGGTATAACGGTCATCTAGTCATTACAATATACGTTATGTCAGTAGATATAATTTCTCCGAATGTTATTTGTTCTCCTTTTTAATGTGTTTTGTTTTATTTTTCTAAAGGTGCCATGTTAGTCGATAATTCTTTCTTTATTCCTCACTTAGACCTCAAGTTGATCCACCCGAATTAAAAGACATACACATGCATTAATAATCATTACACGATCTTGTTGTTAATGGTCAATGAATTATATTGTATTCAATCCTCTCGAGGTAATTGACCTAGATTTGCCGGAGCTCCACTTTGATTGTATACGAATGACTCGTTCGTAAATCATATTAATTCTGCTTATTTTATGGAACAGCATGTAATTTGTAATTGTAGTTTAAATTTTAGTGATGAATTGTTATGATGCACCTTAATATTATAGAAGTCTTGGTGAGAATTTTAATAAGTTTTCTGGACTTGTAAATTAATTAAAATTTGAATCGGCCATATTTGAGTATCGGAAACGTGGTTATAAAATACTGTCCCTAATTCTTTGTTTCTATTGATATATTCTCTCTTATAACCAACAATAGAACGGTTCAACGGGGAGGTGGTGTTGGATTTTATCATGTTTCAAATATTTTTAAACATAAGGTGCTACAACTTGCGTCCACGCATCGCATCCTTTCATTCAGCTTGATAAGGCAAGCAGGAGAGGCCGAAACGTCGCTGTATATATTATCATGCAGGTCTTTATCGTGAGACAACGAACAATAATTCTCAGTAAACTTTTCACCACTATGATTAATATTTTTCGTCAAAAAATAAGCCTCGTCCCGACGCAAAATGTTGTGTTGCATTACCGAACGTGAATCTTTTGCAACCCCCCCCCACCCCCCCCCCCCAAATGTGGAATATATAGCAAATAACCACACTTTGGTTTCAGGCGATGGCAATCTATCACTTCCTCGGCGATCTGAATGTATACGCTATCTTTCCTCAGCTTCGCTTCGGAAATATAGCTACTAGAGCCGATACACACTCCTCCGGGGAGGGCCGACGATCTATCCATCTAGCCATCCCGACGACGACCGCGACTCGAAAGTGGAATTTTTTTAAATTTTTAATTATTTAAAAAAACATTATTTTGTACACTTTTCATGTGTATTTGATTGCCAAATAAAATAATAATAATAATAACTAGACATGTTATTCGTCATTTTGACGAATAAGGTGATACGCATGACCTTTGACCTTCACCGACTTCCCCCTCCCCTCGAATAATCTTCACTGACACCTCCCTCGAAAAATCTTCACCGACACACCCCCCCCCGACAAATCTTCATCGACGCCCACCCCTGGAAAATTCTTCATTAACAACCCCTCAACCGGCACCCCTTGACAATTTTGGTTGACGAAATAACCCCCCCCCCCCTTGAAAAAATCGCCACTATCTATCATCATCACAAGTATCCGTCGTCTTAGTGATTATATATGTTCCAGACACTTTGAATAACTATATCATTTACCACACAATCAAGATGCACAATTACTACTAACAGTGAAGTTTATGTATAACACAAAGTAATATACTTTCATGGGCCTGAACGATAAGACTACACCACGTCACCATCAGACCTATCATGCATGCTTATAAAGAATTATTAAACATTAAACATTATTAAACAGTTATCACCAAAACTCCTTATAATAATCAAGTATCAAATAATGCATTTCATATTTAAAACAAAAATATTAACTTTATAAATAATATCAAATTACTAAACTAAATCTCAAATCTCAATGGCACTTTAAATCCTAACGTCAAAATGGCTACTCGAATCTACAACATGTTTGTGAAGTGACCGAACTAAAATAAACAATTCCTGAATCCCTGGTGTACTGAGGGGATGATAGATAGGGGAAAAAACTATCAAAAATATTCTTAAAGGGATAATTGAGATTTAGTCAAACTAAATTGTATTAATCAAAACCTGCACCATTACAGTACAACCTAACAGTTATAACTCAACCATGGTTGACATGTATAGAAAATAACAAACGACAAAGTAAAGACCCGGTTATCATTATTTTTTTTAAATAGCTGTTAAAACTCAAGAGGGTGCTTTCTAAGAAAGCAAAATTGTGCATGTGATGTTTTGTGAAAATAATGATTAGATAAAGATAGTATCAACTATTTAAAAACCTTTTTTTAAATTTGTTAAAGAAGTGTATATGCATTTTAAGTATTTAAAAAAAAAATCAAGATATCGATTGTCTAGACGATATATAAATAAAATATTTTTAAATGAAATTTTACAATTATGAGAACATTTGAAAGGGAATGATTCTCATTTTACATGTTTTATTCAAGGAACTTTCTAATTGAATTAGAACCAACCAATTTTGTGTCATGGGGCATTTCGGGAAGTACCAATACTCAAGTGTACCTTTAAACCATGCAATCGTACAAAGTTATTCTTTTGGGAGGTTTCTCAGAGAAGCGAATACATCATCTTCCACATACACAATTACCAGTCTTCCTAGTTATTCTATATTCCAGACAATTTGAATTACTATTCTAAGGTCAACTATGTATTGTGTACGTTTCGTCGATGTACAATACAAAATTATATACTAAATGGGTCTGATCCATAAGACTACACTTTGTCAACCATTTCGTGAATGAGACAGACTGCAGATATATATACGTTTGTTTATCTCAATTTTAGTTTCGGTAAGGGGCGATTGGAATAACTAAACCCTTTTCATACACACGGCTTTATGCTTTGGCTGGTTCCACAAATACAATCATAAGTATAGGAGAACACACAGAAAAATAATTATAAGTCCCGTTCACATCGAACATTCAAAGTTAATCTTCACTGTTCACAGCAGTACCTCATGCTAAATCTTTATGCAACAGTATACTCACTTATAATATACATGTATTAATTCACAACTTGTGTCTCTCTTTTACATTGATCAACCAGTATATAATTATTACTTAGATAATTACCATAAACAATACAAAGATTATTCTCAATATTCAGCAAGTTATACGACTATAACTAGTATAATCTCTCTCAAACTCTTCCCTCATAATTCCACTAGTGTCCATCTCATTCATTATAAATATATAACTTTAACATGACTACCTTAACATTATAAAATGCGATGGAACTTCAATTATCCATGTAAGATAGAAATTATATTGTCTTACCTGTAAAATAACGTGTTGATCAGAGAAGAGACAAAAACTTTCCAGGCACAATACTTGATCCCCACTTCGTGTGTAGGAAGAGAGGGCCGTGTTATCGCGGTACTTCAGTTCGTAGGGATCGAATTACGTTGATACAGGTCGAGTCAAAATCACCTTTCTCCATTATTGCAACGCTAATAGGGATTACTACACGCAAACGCTAGGGTTGAGAGATTATTTTGACCGTTACTGAAAGAGGTGGGCGGTATATGAAATTGTATGACGTAGTAATAGGGGCGAAGCCACATACTTTGGGGAGGGCGGCTTAGTCACGTTAATTAGCAAGGCATTATATACATCAATTTGATGTGCCCTGTTTGGAGAACCAATTACTGTTTTCAAACATTTAATTAAAAACACCATAAGTTACGAAACAAAAGAAATATAACGGCTTACTCGGAATATCTTGAATTATTTGTAGGCTACATTGCAATAGAGGGAAAACAAATGTTTCCATTATTTGAGCAACATAATAGGAACATATTATTAGGTGATACGTATAGCTTATCACCTATTGTTATTACTCAGCGGGTGCTTCCACAATCGCACAATACGTCACGATCATCTCTGGCTTTGTTTATATAATGCGTGTCATGTTACAAGACTCGATCTCGATAAGATCTTGTTCATAACATATCAAACTATCATGCGACAACATTTGATAACGCTACCACGATCCATCGTCATTTCCCGTGGTCATTCCGATCCATTCCGATAGCGCGCACGGAACGAAAAAGTCGCGTTTTTTTTCTTGGAAACTGTTCCCAATACTTTCTATGATAAATTAAAACAGTTTCCAGATCTCCTCGACCAAAAATGCTCGAATGCGAGGGCGTAAAACCTTAAAATCCGCGAGTGCTGCTATGCGCAAAATATGTACAAAATATGCCCTTTTTTAATTGATAATAATTTTTAAAATCCGTGGTCAATTTTGTTAAAAGTATTTTTCCTTGCAGACCAATGAGTTGTAGATATGACGTCATGCATCCTTATTGCCAACCAAACATCATTACGTAATCATATGACCATGAGAAGTGAACATTAGCAGTTTTCAACGATTTTATCATTTGCGATTATGTATATATCGTGTTTGGATTCCGATATCTCGGTCAATTCTGCTTGAATTTGTCCCAAGTTTTGATATCTTGTAGCTGGGATGATTCTGAACAATTACTAGCTCTTTCCGACCGGAAATGTGCCGATGCGCGCGTGTTACACATGAAATCCGCGCGTGCTGCCATATGTAAAATATGTGAAAATGTGGTAAAAACATGCCCTTTTCAATTGATCATAATTTTGAAAATCCATGTTCAGTGTTTTGGTTGTTATGTATTCGTGACAGAGTCATCAAATTGCCATGAAAAGCGAAAATTAA
This sequence comes from Echinarachnius parma, assembly GCA_037951105.1. Classification (NCBI taxonomy): domain Eukaryota; kingdom Metazoa; phylum Echinodermata; class Echinoidea; order Clypeasteroida; family Echinarachniidae; genus Echinarachnius; species Echinarachnius parma. The sequence goes on from JBAMJV010012619.1 coordinate 22,420, forward strand.
ATTTTGATTGATTTCATAAATTTTGTATTATGTTTGGAAGGTGTAGTTGTGTTTCTATTTCCTTCGATTCTGCTCGAATACGTCTACACATTTGATATGTTGTAGCGGAAATCTGGAGGAAAAATAATATGTTCCTATTATTTTGCTCAAATAATGGCAACATTTGTTTTTCCTTTATTGCAATTTAGCATACAAATAGTTCAAGATATTCCGAGTAAGCCGTTATATTTCTTTTGTTTCGTAAGTTATGGTGTTTTTAATTAGATGTTTGAAAACAGTAATTGGTTCTCAAAACAGGGCACATCAAATTGGTGCATATAATGTGTTGCCAATTAACGTGACTAAGCCGCCCTCCTCAAAGTATGTGGCTTTGCCCCTATACTATGTCACAACATTTTTATAAAACGCCCATCTCTTCCAGTATTGGTCAAAATAAACTCTCCAGCCTAGCGTTTGTCTGCAGTAATCCCTATTAGCGCTGCAATAATGGGGAAAGGTGATTTTGACTCGACCTGTATCAACGTAATTCGATCCCTACGAACTGAGTACCGCGATAACACGGCCCTCTCTTCCTACACACGAAGTGGGGATCAAGTATTGTGCCTGGAAAGTTGTTGTCTCTTCTCTGATCAACACGTTATGTTACAGGTAAGACAATATAATTTCTATCTTACATGGATAATTGAAGTTACATCGCATTTTATAATGTTAAGGTAGTCATGTTAAAGTTATATATTTATAATGAATGAGATGGAAACTAGTGGAATTATGAGGGAAGAGTTTGAGAGAGATTATACTAGTTATAGTCGTATAACTTGCTGAATATTGAGAATAATCTTTGTATTGTTTATGGTAATTATCTAAGTAATAATTATATACTGGTCGATTAATAATATCTGATGTAAAAGAGAGACACAAGTTGTGAATTA
>JBAMJV010012620.1:0-17500 GCA_037951105.1 Echinarachnius parma
CAGTAAGATGGAGGTCACGCACTATTGATATCAATACATCATTGATACTATTTTCAATGTCATAATCCATTGTTCCCGTGATAAATTGGTTGCCAGCTGCATCTATAATAATGTTTTACAAATGTAATCTTTTTCTTGCGCTCGTTCGGCACGATTTCACTTCAGAATGAGTAGTCGATATCGTCGTGTCGAGTGTGAAAGACTTAATGATGAATCAGATTACAGGGTCCACGCAGACTGTTAATGTACGTAGTCCCACAATGTTTTGTTTATAAATAGCCAATGGAAGAGCCCATTTTATATCGCCAGTCAGAAGCTGCAACGAATATAACGAACGTTCTCCAGTCCTCTAGATCCCTTCCGTCGGCGGGGATACACCCTCCCAGCCCCCCCCCCCCCCCCCCCCCCCCCCCTCCGGTGCTACGCGCCCTCGGACTTGTTCGCTCCGCTCCCTCGCATCATCCACCCACTTCTAAAAGTAGATCTACGCCACTCCAAGACCATATAATATATAAAAAATAACAATTTGAACAATTTCCATAAATTTTAATCACGCGCAGTTTGGTGAATATTACGTGACCATGAAAAGTAATTTTGTGCACATTGAAAACAAGAGATTTAGTATTCCGGTAACTTTATCTGTAAATAAATATTAGCGCCGTATATTGTTTTATTGATTTTTGTATTGATTTGCAAGGTTTCTAGTTAAAACGACGATTTTGTTACAATACACAGTAAGATGGAGGTCACGCACTATTGATATCAATAAATCATTGATACTATTTTCAATGTCATAATCCATTGTTCCCGTGATAAATTGGTTGCCAGCTGCATCTATAATAATGCTTTACAAATGTAATGGATATAATGGTATCGCAGTATCTTTCTCTAGGGTCCACGCGTACTATTAGAGTACGTAGTCCTACAATGTTTTGTTTATAAATAGGCAATGGAAGAGCCCATTTATCACCAGTCAGAAGCTGCAACGACAATAACCTGATAACGAACGTTCTCCAGTCCTCTAGATCCTCTAGATCGATTTAATTTTGTTTTCTCGGCTCGTTGCATTTGCAAGTATTCATCACATCGTTAGATTTGGTGTTTCTGACAAATAACCCGCATCAAAAATGGTACGAGCAGCAATGTTAACATCCATCTTCGTCACCATTTTACTGGTGTTACCAATATCTCAGACCGCACCGGCGACAGGCGATGAAACCCCGCAAGAACAAGGTAGGAATATTTCTGCATTTTCCATATTTACAATCAATCAACATAAAACAAATTCATCATACATCAGTCAAAATAACAATCGATACATTTTAGCAATGATATAAGGTAAACGGAGAATGGGAGAATGCAGAAGACCGATATCTTAACCAGAGCTTGAATTGATATCGGCGTTACATTAGAATGAGAAGAAAGAGAGAGGGTGAGGATAAGTGTGCTGTGGAACGTGAGTGGTTGCATGTTTATGTTATAATCTCCCATTAAATATATTCTACATCTTTGTTTTCACCTATAATTGCATTAAAGTGATCTATTAACTTTATATTTTTTCAAAAAGTTATATTTGCGACTTCAGTCATATACCAATAACATTGTAAGATTAAGAATGATATGTGAGATTTGCATAGAAAATGAATATTTACTTAGTGAAAAGGGAGTAAATTGATGTCTGATATACTTATCATGGTATACCAAAAAATTTCCCTAAATATGAAGAGCTTAAAGGGATAGTTGAGTTCTGGTAAGGAGAGTACAGTTTTGGGCAAACGGAATTTTAGTAACCAAAACCTGCATCATTACATTACAAACTAATAGTTACAACTCGAAAGGAATTCAAAATTACAAATAACTTAGTAAAAATCTTCTTTTTTTTTCAATGATATTTATTTTATTCATTGCTCAAAACAAAATAACAATAACAAACAATAAGAGAAATCAGTACATAATATAATCAGTATATTAACGTATTTTCATATCTTAACATAATCATGTAAAATATCATTTTAAATTTACATCTAAATGATACAAACAAAATTGTATTGTTGTACATCAAATAAAGCAGAGCATGAACATAAAAAAGGGGGGAAAAGAGGGGAAAAACTCGTTTCCCCTCAAAGAACACACCTATACAAGTGCTTACATACACACACACACGCGTGCACACACCCACAAACCCATCCACAGAAAACATGCCTACATCTGGTGAGAATCTCGACCACTATATGTCCGCCTTATTCGTTTTATTGCTTCTGTTTGCCTTCCTTATTCTAAATTGTCGCACTTTCTAAAATGATACGTTAGTGTACCACGGTCCCCAGCTAAATTCTTCTCCTCCTTTCTATTTTCTAATAATCTTTTCTTAATCTCCAAAGCAGTTGGTGGTTTATTTCTATTTTTACTATCTATAAATATCATGTATTTTACCAAAATTATTATATGATTTAATAACTGTTCCTTCCCTATATTTAACTCAACTATTCCTACGTGGATATCTTTCCAATTTATATTTCTAATCTCTACTAAATTAAATAAATTTCCACACGCTTCCCAAATTGGTTTTACTTTCTCACAAAGAAAAACAAATGCTCGTAAGTTTCTTCATATTTACCACAAAAAGAACATAAATTACTATCAACCATTTTAAATGTATATAAATATAATTTAGTATATATAATATTATAAAGCATTTTAAAATGAAATTCTCGAAGCTTGCTATTCAAAGTGCATTTTCTAAGTCTTAAGAATATTAATTGTATGTCTTTCCCATTAATATTATAAATCTGCTCTAAATTTCGTTCTGCATATGATTTTTCTACTTTTTTACTCAATAAAAAAGTATATATCATTTTTGAAGTAACCTTATCTAACATATATACCTTGTCAAAAATTAAAAGGTTCATATCTAATTCCCTATCTATATTTAAGTGAATATTTTTATTCAAAAATTGTTTCCATGAAGGGGGAATGCCAAGAAAAATACGTTGTATTTCCATAACCTCTAAACTATTTAAACCTTTTCTTTGAAATTCCTCATTTGATTTTATATTGCCTTCCCCATCAACAATATGATGCAACCTATAAATATTCTTTTTAAATAACTGTTCATTGAAAGGAACATGTCCATCAATAAAAACAAATCTATTATTATAAATAATTTCATTCCTTTTAGAAATATTTTCTTTTAACAAAAATGTTTTCGTGGCAATCCAAGCGTCCAACATGTCTCTATAAAAAGCTGGTAATGCTAATTTAAAAATATCTTTGATTGCATTATTATTATAAAATATCAAGTTCCACCAAAATCTTTAGTTAAATAATTAAAATATTGCTTCCATCCCATATTTGCATCCCCGTTAAAAGTCTCTTTACCCACATAATCCTCTGCACTAAAATGAATAAATGGAGGTCAGTTAATCTTAGCCCACCTCTACAATAATCCAAGAACATTACATTACGCTTAATCTTATCTTTTCCATTCCACAAAAAGTCAAAAACCAATTTATCCAAATCTTGAAATACCCAATTCGGTACTGGTGTCGGTGCCGACACATAAATTAATTTTGACAAAATAAACGTTTTTATCAATTGAATTTTCCCATTAAAGTTAAATCTCTTTGTTTCCACCACGATAGCAACTTTTTAATTTTACTCAAAATTTCCTTATAATTTGTCCTTTCCTGAACTTCAACATCTAAAGAAAATAAATACCCAAAATCTTCACTATTTGTACTATTTTACCAAATGGAAGAGCAATATCTTTATTTTGAGAAGGGCCTAACAATAATATGAAAGTCTTTTCTTTATTAATTTTTAATCCAGAATTTCTAGCAAAACTTTCAAACAATTTCTCCACCCTTTTAAATGATTTGGAGTCCCGAATAAAAAGAGTCATATCGTCTGCATAAAGAATTTGTTTTATTTGTACGTTATTAAACGTGAATCCTTGAATTTGAGGGTCTTTATATATTGAACGAACTAAAATGTCAATACAAAGTATAAACAAATATGGGGACAGGGGTCCCCCTGCCTTACACCCCTCTTAATATTAAAGTATCCAGTAGATTCGCCCCCATTAAAAACACAACTTTGAGCATTATTATAAATAGTCTCCACCCATCTACAAAATGACGGTCCAAAACCAAATGTAATTAAAACCTTCTGCAAAAAAGTATGTGAAACTGAATCAAAAGCCTTTTCAAAATCAATTATCATCATATATCCAGGTATTTTATTGACTGATGTATGATGAATTATATCATCTATCATTCGTATTGCTTCACCTTTATTTCGATCTTTTAAATATCCCACCTGGTTGACAGAAATTATTTCATTTAAAACTGTTTTAATCCTTATTGAAAGCACTTTAGTTAAAATTTTGTAATTTACATTTAATAAGGATATTGGTCTATAATTTTTTTTATAAATAGGGGTTCTTTTCCTTCTTTATGGATTAAACTTATAACTGCTTGTTTTTGTGACGAAGATAATTCCTTTTTTTCGAAAGCTAAATTTAAAGAGTTTACTACCAAATTTCCTATTAGTGGCCAAAACTGTATATAAAATTCCAAACTTAAACCATCGTTCCCCGGTGATTTATAGCTGCCAAACATTCTCCGTTAGTTATTTTTCCTTCACACAATAAACTCAAATCTAAATTTAATTTTGGCAAGTCCTGAAAAAAATCATCCACAAAGTGAATTTCCTCCTCTGATTGAGCATATAGCTTACTATAAAACATAGATATTTCTTGCATAATATTTTTTTGATCAAAACAAATATTTTCATTTATATAAAGTTTACTAATTAATGTTTTCTTTTTATTAAACTTCATTAATTGAGTAAAATATCCAGTGTCTCTTTCTCCACATTCATAGTGTGAAGCTCTAGAGCGAATTTTAATACCTTCATTAATATAATTATAACAATCCTGTAATCCTTTTTTTTTTTCGTTCCAAGTCATCAACTTTTCCCTGGTCTATCCCATTCGACAATTCATTTTCCAACTTAAAAATATCCTCTTCCAAATTTCCAATTTTTTGTTTTCGTTGTTTTGCCTTTTCTTTTGAATATTTTCTACTGACATTTCTAATTTTCATTTTCAAAAAATCCCATAAAACTCTTTTATCTTCTATTTCTATTTGAAATTCATCTTTTAATTGAATAATTTCCTCTTTAATACAATTAATATATTCAATATCTTGACATAAACTATTATTCAATTTCCAATAGGATCCTTGAAACTTAAATGAATTAATTAACTTATCATAAAATTGCAGCTGAATGGCTGAATGATCCGGAGCCAGAGAAGGAATTATATCACACTTAAATACTACCTGTTCTATTTGCTTAGAAACCAACCAATAATCAAATCTACTTTGCATAAATGGATTAATTTGCCTATATGTAAACTGTTTCTTTAATCCATTTCGTACCCTCCAAATATCCAGCAATTCAAATCTATCTAAAAATTGTTCAAATAGAATATTAAATCTAGACCGAACGTTGTGTGTACTATTTCCAAAATAGTCTAAATCTTTATTTAAAATAATATTAAAATCTCCTCCAATAATTATTGCATTATTTTCTTTATTAATGTTCCTTATTAATTTTTCAAAATTTACTAAAAAATCAATCTTCTCTAATTCTCTTCCTCTTACTGGCAAATAAACATTAGCAATTATCAATTTCATTCCCTGAATGATGCATTCCATTATAACATATCTACCATTATCATCTGAGATAACATTTAAAACCTGAATATCTAATTTATAGTCTATCAAAATAAGCACCCCTTTACTATGGTTTGTCCCATGACTAAAATATGAACTCCCATTCCATGGCAATTTCCAAGTCTCCTCAACTTCAATTGTACTGTATGTTTCTTGTAAAAAAAATATCTACTCCTTTATCTTTACACCATATACAAATTGTTTCCTTCTTTGATTTTTCTCGGATTCCATTAACATTCAAAGAAAGAAAATTACATCTAATATAACTATCTTTACCCTCCATAACTAAATATTAACATATTCATGCATTCTTTTCTCCATATATACAAATTCTAAGACACGGGCTAACAAGAGCAGGCTCAAGAATATATAAATTACTCCAAAAGCTGACATATTGGTCGAGGTCCCCAACAACATAGGCAATGCAATCAACATTCACACACACCACACACAACAGACACAGTAACTGAACTAAACTAAATTGTAAGATATATACACTAAACATTGCTCCTCGTTGAGGTTTCTACGACAAAAGAAATAAAAAAGTGTACCAAACACCAACAAAACAAAAAAAACATTTCCGCTACCCCCCCTTCCTCGATCCCCCCCTCCTCGATCCCCCCCCCCCCCTCCTCGATCCCCCCCCCCCCCCCTCCTCGATCCCCAACCCACCCCGCCCACTCCCCAGCCAGACCAGTCCTATATATTCCAACACGGCTCCTAGCCTGTACGAGGCAAACTACCTACGTACTTATTATCAACCATAACATACTTTCTACCAACACTGTCTTAACAAAACACCAATAGAACCTTTACCCGTTACGTAACATTCAATAGCTAATACGCAAGGCTATCCACGGGAAAAAAAAATCCTCCCAAATGTCCAAATACCATCCTAACATACAGATTTTCAATTTCAAAAGCATGAAAGTAAAAAACTTTACCCGTTAAAGGCCTGGTCACAAAAAAGAGCTGTTAAAACTCGAGAGGGCGCTCTCTTAACACTCATCGGTTTCAACCATTTTGAATAAAATATTGTGCATGTGATGTTTTGTTGGAATAGTGATTAGATAGATAATCAACAACTATCTAAATACCAATTTTGTAATTTTTTGAAAAGAGGAAGCATTTTTTTGAATTTTTAACGGCTGGTTCAAAATTATCGAATAAGTGTGGGGCCCCACATTTATTACAAATGGCTATGTTTATGGATATTTCAGCTGTTTCTGAACCGATTTTGATCAAATAAAGTTTATTATGCTCTTTCATTATCTCACAAAAAACAAATTATGTAGCGCCCTCTCTACCAAAACTCAACTATCCCTTTAATTCCAAGAGGCGCTAAATCTACTTTCTATCAAAAATTATGTTAATAATAAAGGTAGAGTGATAAGCTGCGTAGCTAGCTATAAATTCACATTTTAACACAAAATACACCAACGCAAACAAAACTAGGAAACAATTTATTCTTATAATCCCAGAGGAATGTCCGCAAAGTCGGGGGAATGAATGCGATGAAAAGTTAAAACTTTTTCGCCTTTTGGAATTAAGCTTTTCATAATTAGTTTGCATTTAGGAATCGACACAGGTGATTGGGAAACACGATTTTGGTGCTATATCAGACATGCATGAGCGTAGGAGCATAACTTTCAAAGGGGGGGGGGGGGCTGAGGTCTTTTGCCCGAATAATTATCCTTCCCATATTTCACCTAACAAGCAAAAAAGAAAGAAAAAAAGTCCAAAACTAATTATTTTACGAATATGGAACGAGTTTTACTCGAAGATGTTGTTTTGCTCTAAAATGTCAAGGAATTTGCTGGGGTGTAACATGATTTTGCCCAAGTATGACACGTTTTGCTTTTTGCCCGAATATGGCCACCTTCAAAACTCCAGGGGTGCAGCCCCACCCCCCCCCCCCCCCCCCAAGCCCCCGCCTCTTACGCCTATGCAGACATGGGCACCGTTGCATAAACGGTTGCAATAGATCGTAATGTTGCAATTAATTGCAAGTAAGATCATGTGACCTAATGCGCAAATCTAATTGGTTCAAATGTGCATATTTTCTGACATACAATTAATTGCAACTTTACAATCGACATAACTCTTTCTGCAACTAACGGGGCCCTGGAATGTCGTAAAGGGTTGGCCATCAGAAAAGCTTCAAAAAGGATCATGAGGACCTTTTAGAAATATCATTATCATTTTTTTTTTCAGGACTGGTGTTGAAACGGAGGGAGCGGAGCTTGGACCAGTTCGGCGTGATGATCCAGTGTGCGACCGAGCGGAACCCCATTTGCTACAATGACTATGGGTCATGGTGTGGGATGGGAGGGGGAGGTACCCCTGTGGATAATGTGGACAAGTAAGAGAACTCTCTTCATTTCAAAGACTTCAATTTAAATTCAGATGAATTAAAAAGTACATCCTTCGGACTTAAATCACATTCTAGAAGACTTTGATTTAAATTAATCCCAACATGTATTGTCACTTATTCAAATCCGGCTTGGATAACAAATAAAATATACATCCTATACCTAGAAAACAACAAATGTGATTGAAATATAGGTTTTCTCTGCCAATTTCGTAAGCTTCCCATTCGTTTTGATAAGCGTGTCATTCAATTTCGCGAAATTGAGCTGAAGGCTTGCATTTGTGGTTCAAAATTGCATTTTGTTCATAGTAAACCGAATACAAAAAGTAACTACCACCCTAAACAATTGCTCATAATTTCATAACCAAGAATCGTTTCATGATTTCGTCTTGTCAAAATATTTCTATGGGGGATAGGAAAACAATGTGTAAACATAAGAAGTAACCATTAATCCATGGTTGAGTAAGCACACATTAAAGAAAAAATTGTCATATTTCAAAATTCGCAAAAGTAATATCATTGTAGTTTACTGATGCCCCGTTTTACAATTGCAAATAATGCATTTAACCACATGTGCCATTCAAAAATCTAAACTGATAGAATATCAAACAGCATTGTTTCATAAACCATAATCAATGCATTCAGTCACATGTGCTGTTTCACAACAATGTACAGGCACGCACAATGTATTGTGGCTTTTGAATTGGGCCATTTTGTCTTTAATCTGTGCTCATTCAGCCATACAGTGATAAATATCTCTGATTTTCTCACAAAATGTACATAACAACTGTACCAATACTGTGGTAAGATGACATCGTGATACAACTAATGGTTTATTTAGCTGTTCGGTCAAGTGATTTACCACTTTTAGCATTCAATTAAAAAAACACGCTATATTTGCATTCAATTTCGCCAACGGATTTCACGGAATGCGGTATTACAGAATCACAAATTTTCTTGCTTGAAATTGAATGGCAATTTACAAAATAGAAACACGTTTTAAATCTAATGCAAACAAAATGATTTCGAATGATCATTATATGAATTCGAAAGAATTTAATGCAATTTGCTGTAAACGTGCTTTTGTGCGTGTTGGTGTGCACACATGCATGTGTGCAAATGTATGTGTGTTTGTGCGTGTGTGCGTATGTTTTGTGCGTGTGAGTTTGTTTTCGAGTGTATACATGTGTATGTGACCCCTTAACTGATTAATGTTACAATTAGCAGTTACATCAAGACGATATAGAACAGAACATTACAGTGTAAATACATAGGACGAATTTGAATGGAGTTTTGACGAAACTGGTTGCCAATTGACGAAATTGCTTTCGCTTTTATGTGTTCAGCAACTGTGACCGACGAATTTGATTTGCAATTGACGAAAATGTGTGACTAATGACTTAATTGTGTGGTCTTTGTGTGAAATTGATCGACGAAAGACGAAATTGAAGTTAGGATTTCCGCTCTGGTGGTTCCTCGGGACGAATTTGAATGACAAATTAATGAAATTGAATGACAAATGTGTTAAAATGAATGGGAAAACCTATAATAGTAGTTAGTTACTCCGAAATAATGTGGATGTGTAACATGTGTTATCTACTCCGAACATTTTTTATTTTGATTTTTTTTTGCTATACATTTTATCACAACTAATTCAAAAATGCATAAATTATTACTATTAGACAACAAAACCTATATACAACTAAATGAAAACATCAAAATGAGAATAAGTGTCGTGGATGCGTGGGGGCCAAAGGCTATTGGCTTGTCAAGACCATTTATTACACCGCCTTGCGTTAATTTCAACATTCATTTTCAAAGATTGATTTTACGAGGACCAAAACGAAAATGAAAGAATTGCAATCTGTAAACTAAAAACAGACTAGTTCCATTGACAAACATATACCTACGTCCTTCCCTCTGTTATTTCGTGGATAATAGGTTAGTCTATAGCATAAATTCATAAAACATGCATGGTAGGAATGAGCCCCGGTGGTGTCACCTCTTAACAGAGGTAGGACACATGAAAATGGTTGAAAATGACCCGCTATTTCACAGGCTTTCAAGTACATTTTCAGGAAATTAGATCCCTTTTTATCGCAAAAACGAGTCCAAAGTGGCTTTAAAAAAGACCCTTATTTTTGCATTTCAGGAATACTTTACAAAGACCCTCTCTTTTCACGATTTCAAGTAAATGAACGATAAAAATAATATACCCTTGCGAAATGTTTTGCATCTCGCGAACATCGTCGTACATGAAAATAAACTTGGTAGCCATTGCAAAAACATACCTAAATTTCAAAATTTTCGCGTACATCGATTTGAAAAAGACCCTATTTATGGAATTTCGCGTACATCGTCATGAAAAAAAATCTATTTGTCCATTTCCGCGTGCAAGTAAATATAGCGCTCACATGCGAAAAAGACCACTTTTCACTCGAAATTGTGAACGATCATGCGTGTCCACGGCCAATTGTGTAGTGACACCACCGGGGAATGAGCTGGCGTACCCAGAATTTTTCAAGTGGGGGGGGGGGGGACTTGGGTGTCCATCAAATGTTCACAACATTTTCGAGACCGAGACCGAGACCGGAATACATACACAAATAACGAGGCAGAGACTGAGAGCACTTATTAAGTTGTGTCCTCGGGAAACCGAGACCATTGGTTATGATGGTCGAGACCGCTAAAAGGTTGTTTTGCGACCAGGGGGAGACCCCTCAAAACGGTCACTTTTCAATCAAAGGGGGGGGTTGAACCCCCGAACCCCCCCCCCACCCCCCCCCGGTACGCCTATATGGGAATGAGAGAATAGGTAGATTCACATCATGTTGCATGTGTTTTGCTTTACCTAATTTATTCTGAATATCGCAGCCAGTGCCAGCAAAATAAGATTTTTGATTACCGAGACTGAAATAATAACGCGACTGTTTAATATTTCGTAGTGATATGTTCAGGGGCGTAGACAACGGGGGGGGGGGGGGGGGGGGGGGTATGCATTCCCCGACCTCACAAGGTGGGGGGTGACATGTACAATCATCCCCCCCCCCCCCCCAGGTTTTAGGGAAGGATATTTTAGTTGTGTGTGTATCTGTTTACGAGTAGGAAAGAAAAAAATAATTGTATGAGCTAAGATTTGTTAATTTTAATGTTCAAAAAGTAATTTATACATCCACTTTAAATTTTCGCTGCGTGCTTCGCGCACGAACAGATTATCTCAGTTTGTTGTGTAACTTGCGTATGGTATGGGATAACTATTTTTGTATGTACCGAGCTACGTAGTTCCAGTGTAGGCTGGCCCCTGATAGCAGACTGACGTCTTTAAGACGTCTTAATTTGGTCATAAACTGTGTCGTATAGAAGACGTCGTAATGACGTCATTGTGACGTCTTTTAAATACCATTTTTGACACGATAATTTGTGTCGTATAGAAGACGTCATATAATGACGTCTTTTAAAGACCCATTTTTTCGCAATTAATTTTTGTCATAAGGACGTCGTAAGGACGTCGTAAAAATGACGTCTTAAAGACGTCTTTTATGACAAAAAGACGTCATTACCATGTCAAAATATGACGTCTATATGACGTAAAATGCGGGTGCAAAATCTTCACTTTTTGACGTCAGTTTACGACGTCTTCAGGACGACGTACTCAACGCAAATAGACGTAAATAAGACGTCATTTTTACCAGTCTTTGCTATCAGGGCCATTGCTCTGGCTGCTTGTTTGACGTGCACCAAATTGCACCATTTCAAGTATATAAATGCAAAATCTTCTCCGTGGGAGGGGGATACCCGCCCTCCCAAACCCTCCCTATTTGGCTCTGCCCCAGCCCTCGGTAGCTTCGCCCCCTCGGGACTCATTCTTGGATATAGGCTATGTTGTTGGATCATACATAATGTGGCATATGGTTTATGTTGGAACTGTGTATGACACTAAATATAAATACAATATTTGTGTGTGTGTTGGGGTGCATATTTATTATTGTGTCAATATTAATTTGTTTTCTTCGTGAAAATATATTTAAAATTTCTGGTCGATCAAATAACACGCTTTCCCAGATAAAGTCAATGTTAAGCCCGAATTTCCTATCTAGGTAAGCACCAGAGTGCACGATTTCAAGTCGAAAAAATGCAAAAGCTCCCTACCGTGGGAGGGGGGGATCGATCGAAACCCCCCTCCCCCTCCCTCCCCCCGCTCAGTCACTTCACTCCCTCGCAATGTCTCACTCTCACATCTGGCTCAAAGTTGGCGGCCATGTGAGTGTGGTTGGGCATGAGTCCCTACACACACACAATTGTGAGCCCGCTTAGGTTTTTGCCTCCCCCCCCCCCCCCCCCCCAATCCAAAACTGCTTCCGGCACGCCTGGTCTTGACATCTTAATGAATGATCTTGGCTGCGAAAAAAATTTGACGAGCCCTCCCCCCCCCCCCCCCCCTCAGTCTCTCGGAAAAATTAGGCATGCGGTCTCAGCGGGGAAAAATAGGTCTCGGTCCGGTGTACGGCAAATCATTCCCCCCAGGTGTAAGAACCTGTCTACGCCACTGGATATGTTGCATATAATAATTGCATGACATGATTATATGTGCAGTTAAACCTAAATTTTAAAGGAATCTAATTCATTTCAAATTAATGCTTAAATAATGAATTTGAATTAAAAAAATAAAGCTGTGGTGAAGAAATTAAAACATCAGCAGAATCAATTTGTTCGGCCAATCTATATGAAATTTACCAAAATTAATCCTATATTATGCAGGTGCTGCGAGGTACACGATGCCTGTTACGATGGTATAGACTCCTGCGGGTTTTTCTTCACTACCTACTTCTCTTCCTACGACTTCACCGTTCATAGCTGCGCCGAATCGGGATCGGACCAGAGTTATGCGCAGTTATCATGCGGTGAGTGTATTTGAGGAGATCGTCAAGCACGGGGTGCACTATACAGCGGATCGCCATTTTAACTAGACTATTACGTGCACATTGCATAACACTAAGACAAAGCGTATTACGCACCGTGCGCAAGTCGTTCGCAAGATTTACAAATCCTTTACCTTTCAACCTTGCCTACGGGAACCTGATGGGTCCCGTATTAACTCTATTATATTATTTTATATTATCAATAACAAAATCTGTATCCATTAATAATCAATTCATTGCAGTGGAACCTAGTTATACAGTCAACTTCGCGTAAGTCGAACTTGACGGGACCGTGTGAAACACTTCCGACTTAGGCGATATTCGACTTACGTAAATGTATGTTGTGGCCCCTACCACGCGCTGCTATAGCTACACCTCTCTGGCTAGTCGTAGCAGCTTAGCACAGCGGGCGATCCGTTGCACAGGCATCCAGGAAAAAGAAGAAAAAAACACACACACACGCAACTAAACTTTCATGTACACAGAACTCAACATTATATCTGTTGATAAAAAAACCACCCAAACATAAGCTTTCCAACAGGCCTGGTGATATAGCTGGGTCACTGGTAGGTCACATCAAGGATCTCCTTGGATTGGTCACATGTATTTTCAACTCAAACAGTACTTTACAAACACACACTCATACAGTGTATCATCCTACACGCAGTGTGTTTCACATACAAACACACCGTACACACAGATACCGTAGCACACACAGAATGATACACTTGGCTTACACTGCATGCACTACATACACATGGCTTGACTCGTCGACTTCGTAATAGGGGGTTAATCATCAGTGTTGTATGACTCGAGGCCGGTCTTGGTCTCGAGACCGGACTCGAGGCCGGCATTGCCGGCCTCGGCCTCGGACTCGGACTCGGGGACCCTGGACTCGGCCTCGGACTCGGACTCGAAGGTCGTTGACTCGATGACTCGGGCCGAGTCCAGCTCGAGACCGGCCAATTTCCGTATACGTATTTTGTATACTTGTATATTGGCTATTCTGTGCTATAATTCTGCAAGAAACAAGCCAAATATTCTATCCAATCCACCAAGCGATTGTTGCTTGAAAAAGAGATCGCGAATGAACTGACAGCCGACAAGAAAGTGAGCAAAAAATCACATTTATGAGAAACGAATGGACACGGAAGTTACATATCCATAACAAATAGCCCAAGCTTATATTTGATAGGTATGCTTTCATTTTATACTCTTTTTTATGAATTGACACCGCGATTCTGAAAATATTCGGCTATCAAACACCCGGGGGGGGGGGGGTACTCACGTATATTGGGTATACGGGGATGTGCCGCTGGGAAGGGTGACTTTTTCAAGAAAGATCCTTTATGGGTCCCCTTTTCATTAAAATCCTTAGACATGCGGGTCCCTTTTTTCATTTATTCCTTTCCCCTCTTTTCTCCCTCATTTTCTCCGGGATTTGGGGATTTTCCGCTGTGAAATTGCTAAAATTTTCAAGCTCGCTCCGCTCCGCTGGCATACATAATATTTCACAACGTCGGGTGATTATATTACCCTTCATAACGCCATATCATAAGTAACTAGATGGATCTTCGACTGCGCGCAGTCGAAAATGATGCCTCCGCCATTACGCAATTTATTTATGTCAAGCCCAAATCAACATGTACACAGAATTAATTCTGTCAACTCAATTTTGATGGTACTCTGTCTTTTAGATCTTGACATATCACAATTATGAGCTATAAGTGACCTTGACCTTTGCCCTCATGACCCCAAAATCTAATGACTACAATTGTTCCCTATTATACATTCAGGTATCAAGTTGGATTGAAATCTGATATTCAGTTCTTGAGATTTCTAATCTCAAGCTACTTTTACATATGAGTCCTGTGACCTTTGACCTTTGACCTCATGACCCCCAAAATCTAATCAGTTCATTGGCTCTCCAAGGAACATACATGTACCAAGTTTGGTCAGAATCTGTCAATCCCTTCTTGAGATAACGCGATCACGAGCTATTTTTGCATATATAATGAGCTCTGTGACCTTTGACCTTTGACCTCATGACCCCAAAATCTAATCAGATCATTGGCCCCCCAAGATACATACATGTACCAAGTTTGGTCAGAATCAGTCAATCCGTTCTTGAGATAACGCGATCACGAGCTATTTTTGCAATATAATGAGCTCTGTGACCTTTGACCTTTGACCTCATGACCCCAAAATCTAATCAGATCATCGGCCCCCCAAGATACATACATGTACCAAGTTTGGTCAGAATCTGTCAATCCCTTCTTGAGATAACGCGATCACGAGCTATTTTTGCATATATAATGAGCTGTGACCTTTGACCTTTGACCTCATGACCCCAAAATCTAATCAGATCATCGGCTTCCCAGATACATATATGTACCAAGTTTGGTCAGAATCTGTCAATCCTTCTTGAGATAACGCGATCACGAGCTATTTTTGCATATATAATGAGCTCTGTGACCTTTGACCTTTGACCTCATGACCCCAAAATCTAATCAGATCATTGGCCCCCCAAGATACATACATGTACCAAGTTTGGTCAGAATCAGTCAATCGGTTCTTGAGATAACGCGATCACGAGCTATTTTTGCATATATAATGAGCTCTGTGACCTTTGACCTTTGACCTCATGACCCCAAAATCTAATCAGATCATCGGCCCCCCAAGATACATACATGACCCAAGTTTGGTGAAAATCCGTTAATCGGTTCTTAAGATAACGCGATCACGAGAACGGGACGTACGTACGGACGTACGTACGGACGTACGTACGGACGGACGGACGGACAACCCGAAAACATAATGCCTCCGGCTACTTCGTTGCGGAGGCATAATAAAACGAATATACCCATACAATAATTGAAACAAATGGCAATTTTCCGCTGTGAAATAGGTAAAATTTTCAAGCTCGCTCCGCTCGCTCGCATATAAAATATTTCACAACGTGGGTGATTGTATTTCCCCTTTATAACGCCATATCATAAGTAATAAAACGAATATAGCCATACAGTAATTGAAATAAATGGCAATTTTCCACTGTGAAATAGGTAAAAATTTTCAAGCTCGCTCCGCTCGCTCGCATACATAATATTTCACAACGTCGGGTGATTATATTACCCTTCATAACGCCATAATAAGTAATACAACGAATATACCCATACAATAATTGAAACAAATCTACTGGCCCAAAAAGGCCTGTTAAAAAAAAACGTGAGTGTGGAGCCCTGAATGAGTGCATATTATGTGACACATATCTAGGGTTAATCACTTGATCGAGTGATAGATCAATTGCCTTTGGAAAAGAAAAAGAGTTGGACTCGGACTCGGTCTCGGACTCGGATGGTCTGGACTCGGACTCGGGACTCGGATGGTCTGGACTCGGTCTCGGTCTCGGACTCGGACAGTCTGGACTCGGACTCGGTCTCGGACTCGGATTGGGTGGACTCGGATACAACACTGTTAATCATGTGCAAGTGTAAGTACTGCAAAATCAAGTATCAAGAGGAGAAAGGGAGAGCAAAAGAGAGGAAGAGAGAGATGCAAGATAAGGACAGAGCTAAGGCAGCGTCAGTAAATTATTGCTTCGACTTATGCGATGCGAATTTCATGTTTTGTTTTGAAAGTGTACAAGGAATTTGATCGACTTAGACGATAATTTGATTTACAAAAATCGACTTATGCAGAGGAATAACACACGCAAGTGTATGACAATAAATCAGGACTTTTTTATAATCGTCGACTTACGCGATTTTTCGATATATGCGACTTCGACTTACGCGGAGTTGACTGTATATTAATAAATTACCAGCTTATCACAGGTTAATTTGCAGATCTGTTTTTTTTCTTCAAATTTTCCCTTTAAGGAGGTTAGTTACTTTATTTACTTTAGTTACTTTAGTTACTTTAGTTACTTTAGTTACTTTTATATCTAGTTATTAAATGACCCTCTTCGAATCTGCCTTTGTTTCACCCTCTATCAATAGGTGATTCCGAGGGTAGCTGTGAGAGGCGTCTGTGTGAATGCGATAAAGCTGCAGCCATGTGCTTTGCCAGCAGCTCGTACAACTCTGAACAACTCTCCTTGGATCCACGTATCATCAGAGGGGTTAGTTTGAGTGCCGCCATACTCGAGTTCTGCGTATTATAGCTCCAGAATGGCTGTGATTGATGAAGTGATGACGTTACACCTTATTTCAGTAGATTGTCAAAGATACTCTAATCATTGGTGTTCATTGGTGGCCATTTTGTTTATGCAGATTAGGTGGTCAACAACTGGAAAATTAACTTGGAAACAATCGGCTTGAATTATTGTATTCAGCATACCTGAATTATGCTGAAAATAAGTCCTTTCCCCAGTTTCTATTCCCTTAAATTCTCTTAGCACTCAACTTGTCCAGACATTCCACTAGACTAGTACATGTTTGTAGCACTGTATTCATTTTGTAAAGGATAACACA
>JBAMJV010012621.1:0-55000 GCA_037951105.1 Echinarachnius parma
TATTTGGAACTATATATTTGTTTTTTATATTGTTATTATTATTGTATAATAGAGGGAAAGCTATGAGTTTTTGTGACGCTATGACAAAATTTTGCTTTTATGCATTTTTAAACTGCAACCAAAGGCTTTGTCTCATAAATTCCATTGATGGACACAATTCCTAAAATGCAAATTCTTATTTGAATAAGCTTTTATGTAGAACAAAGTATGTGTGTACATTTGTTTTCTCAAAATAAAGTAAATATGTTGGTTCTCTCTTTTGCTTCCCCTTCCAGAAATTAAAATCGAAGTAGAGCAACTCAAACAGCATCTGAGTGTAAGTATTGGCTATTATAGCTGTTTGCTGATGATGTCTTCTTTATTTCCATTTCAGGAAGATGAAAATAGTTTTGCTTTTACCTTTTCACATCTATTTTAGTTTACATTCCTGATGTGCATGTAGTTGATAGTTTTGTTGTTTGAGAGTGGTTAACCCATTTTAGACTGACTGATTTTGGTATATCGTATACATGTATTCTCCATAGACCCCATTCAAATTAAAATTTCTAATTTAAGTTTCACTATTTCTCTATATTTTTACAATTGTTTATCCTACATACTTTATTTGTCTGATATGTGTTGCTGAAGTGACGGTGAAGAATAGGATCAAATTAATTCAAAATGGCATTTGATGCTGAATCTGGCAATTGTCGAAGATTGGCCTTGGTTTCCTGTGATACAGTCGTTTCATATTAATGTAGAGAAATTGTTTAAAAACTTTAAAAAAAGACAATGATAGAATCTCCTGAAAGTATACATCAACATTGATTGTAGATACACGTATCTATGAAATAAATCAAATACAGGGTGGCCCAGAATTAACGGAACGGGGCACTTCCCAAAATAAAATAACGAAATGACTGGGTTCATCGGATAGTATGTCTTTTCAAATGAAAATTGATACCAAGAACATTAATTTTGGTCGTGTAGTTTTTGTTTAGAGCGCTGTGAGTGACACCATGTCGGGGTTCATTTTTCTTCAATTTTGACTGACCTATTGGCTAAAGAATGACCCGAACGGCTCGTCATAGAATTACGGTGCACTTGATGAGCTTTTGCTATTCAGTCGAATGCACATTAACAAAGGTGTCCGCATCAAGTGCGCCGTAATTCTATGACGAGCCGTTCGGGTCATTCTTTAGCCAAACGGTCAGTCAAAATTGAAGAAAAATGAACCCTGACATGGTGTCACTTACAGCGCTCTAAAACAAAAACTACACGACCAAAATTAATGTTCTTGGTATCAATTTTCATTTGAAAAGACACACTATCCGATGGACCCAGTCATTTCGTTACTTTATTTTGGGAAGTTCCCCTTTCCGTTATTTCTGGGCCACCCTGTATAAGACATATTTGCCCATGTAATATTTTCACACAGTTAGACTAACCTACATGTATGTATCTTTCTTTGCCAACTTTCAAGGATGAAATCGAGAAGCTTGCAAATGCTGTCAAACTTGATATCAACCTGGAGCGGAGCAGAAGCATTGAGTTGGTAAGAACTACAACATTGATGTTAATTAATGTTAAAGATACTGTCCTCCTTTCGTAGACATGTTTAAAGGGATGCCTGTAAAGTGTCTAACTCCACGAAAATTACTTGGAGCTTCCTCGTTTCTCTTCTACCGTGTTGTTTAGCTTATGAATATGGAAAATACTGCTGAAAACTGCTTGTCTACTAAAAAATCGCCAATGTGGTAAAATGAGAGTCGTATACTAGCTTATGGTAAGAGAATAATAAAATAGGGTTAGATTTTTTCAAATGCCCCTTTAGTATGACGATATCTATCATTCAGCTCAAGAGCGTTAATGAATGGTCATAAATCTCATAGAGTCATACAGTAATTTGTTGTAAAGCTGATGCATATTTTCGCTTTTTTAACCAGGAAAGCAGTGTTCTTTTTTTAATGAAACTTCGCACATCATTCAGACATATCTTACAATGATTTTGGTACAGGATTGAAGTCTCAAATGTCAGTTTGGGCAATATCTGACACTTTACAGGTGCACCTTTAAGTTCAGTAAAACATTCCATGAACCACAAGGATACTACATACATCTAGTTGGTGAATTTCAATTTTCACAGTGATAAAGGATTGTTTTACAATTATCTTGCAACTTAGGATTTGGGCTTGCAAAACGTGGACAGTATAGATCTGGAATGAAATGTTTAGAAAGGCTTTGATAATTGATATCAATAAGTGGAGTATCTTGAAAAATGCCTTATAACCATTGTAAGCTTTTTGCAAGATGTATATATGGAAACTTTGTTAGAACTATTATATCGTTGCGTGAGAGTGAGAGGGGCATTAAGTTGATTTTTGGCTAAATTGAGTTACGCATACCACCGTCTTGTAAGTGGGAGCCTCCTCTACATGATGCAAACTTTTCAGATAATAATTACGTCTAATTTGGAGAACTTTCCAACAAATTTCAAAGAGCTACAATTGTTTCTACAAGTATGGCTTACAATTTTAAACATGATTATCTCCAAAGTACAAAAGGTGACTTTCCAACGATTCAAAATCCTTCATTTTTAGTTGAGCTCTCCTCACCCATGTTTCGTTCATGAATTGTACCCCCCAGGAATTTTACAAAAAAAGAAAAGAAATATAAGGGTATAATTTTTGAAGAAATAAAGAAAAACATAGGGTGTGCCCCCCATCAATCAGTCCCAGCATGCTATGCCACTGTGTAGACAGGTGGCCACTAAGACAGGTTCATCTGTACTTTATTTGTGTCCTTTAGTGGACGTCACATACACCTGCCCCCCCCCCCCCCCAATCCTAAATATCCGTAACTCAATCCTAAATAATTTGACCATATACTTGGAGCAAAAAACAAAACAACAACAACATAAAGGTAACATTTCTGAAAAATTAAAGAAAAATATAGAGTGTGCCTCCCAATCAGTCCCAGCACGCTATGCCACTGTGTAGACAGGTGGCCACTAAGACAGGTCCATCTGTACTACCATTTGTGTCCTTTAGTGGACTTCACATACACCTGCCCCCCCCCCCCCCTTCCCCTCCCCCCCCCCCCTCCCCCTCCCCCAATCCCCAATAATTTGAGCATATACTTGGACCAAAACAAAACAACAACATAAAGGTAACATTTCTGAAAAATGTAAGAAAAACATAGGGTGTGCCTCCCAATCAGTCGCTGTGTAGACAGGTGGCCACTAAGACAGGTTTATCTGTACTTCGCTGTGTACTTTAGTAGACCTCACATATATTGTTGTTTGTGTTTGTATTGTCCAGTCTGCCGGTCAAGAGCAGAACCTGGAGAAGTTAACGCAGATGATACGGACCGAGGTGGCCAACATGACGGCCAAGCTAGAGCTGACCAAGACTGACATGATCAAGTACTTTGCTGGTGGGTGCATCACAACAATTTAACAATTTAACTGAAGCCCTCTTTCCCTCCTCTTTTTAAAGCCAAATTACAGTATTGGGAAACGCCCTACACAAAAAAATACTGAAATGAACCCTTTTATCTACGACCATGTGAAAGAATATATTTTTTACTGATAAATTGATTTATTTGCAATTTAGAACAAAATCTGTGGTAACAGATCGATATCGCAGACGGTTGTAATTTGAACTGTTTGTCTGCACATAACATGCAAAGCACACAGAAATAATTAAATAAATATGATATTGAATAAGTCAATAATTTGACAATATGGATAAATAAAGAAATTTAGGTCATGCTACATCAACATCTCTGTGTATAACTATACGGATTGTTTCTCATTTGTATCATTTCTTTTTACTCAGGTACGTTGCTTGGCTGTATGACGTTAGGTTTGGGCTTCTACGCATCTTGATCATGTGACGGACAGAGCGGGACTTCCAAATCTTATGACGCAGACAGAGGATGAAATAATGCAATTATTTATTTGGACCTACATAATAGGTGAAATTATTGTGTAAGAGTTTAGAGATTATTTTATATTCCATATATACTTATCTCATATTTTATTTAAACAATGTAAGATTCAAAGAAAGTATTTTATTCTGTACTTGTTATTCTATCATAGCTCTATGAAGTTGTCGGTAATACATAATATGCAATAAAAAAGGGGAGTAAGCTTCACGTTTAAATTATATAAGGAAAAAGTAAAGGGATGAGACTAAATGTATCTTTGAATATGGAAAATACTGCTGAAAACTGCTTGTCTACTAAAAAATCGCCAATGTGGTAAAATGAGAGTCGTATACAGCCTAGCTTTCGATCCTAGCAGAATCTTCGTCAGGGCACAAATGACAGTTACTACAGAAAAAAAACACAGAATATATACCAACATAAACACATGTATGGAAATGTATCTTTGCTACATTACTATTAGTGTTTGGATTGTAACATTTCACTTTGTCTAACATTTCATAGCTTTCCATTTTGTACTTGAAATGGCACAATATATGTTATATTCTTCCAATTCCATTTTCAATTTATCAATAATGCTCTATTTCTCAAGAAGAAAGTGGTAATGAGCCTCATAAATAGAAGGTAAAATGATCTTGTTTGTGTTGCTATGGTGGTGCTGATCTCAGGTTTATTGTAGAATATCCAAATAATGTCAGTTGAAAACAAAAAGGGTTAGGGATCACTGCCAGATTCATTTTAACCCGTTTTTGTTTGTTTGTAGTTGTTGCAATAACATACATTCTGTGAGAGGTGTTAGCGCCACCTCTTGGCGATTTACTATATAGTTTGTGTGTAATAAACGGGGCGACCAAATGACAGATCCCTAGAGTTATGGCACCTGAAATAACCCAGTGTTGCAGTCTACATCTTAGATAAAGAGTACAACATAAGAATGTTACATGTTCTTCATAGATCTCAGCCTGTGCTAACTGGGGCATTGTATTGCAGAAGAATTTCTTTGAGATAAAAACAACCTAAATGATTATAATAGTAGACTTTAAAGGGTTATGAGAAGCTACACATTTTATTTTATTGAAGTTTCTTTTTTAATTGGTATGTTGTTTTAGTTGTACACACACTAATATAAACGTATGTGAGATAATCTGTTGTTAAATCTTATTTTAGAGGTATATATATTATATTTGTACTTTTGTGATTTGTTATACTTGAGGCATTACCTAAATTGTCTCTGTGTTAGTTTTTAAGAGGTTTTGTCATTTATATTTTCTGTGAACAAAGATGTTAGTAATATTATGATGTAAGTTAAAGGGGACCACCAGGCAAAGAACAACACGTAGTTTTATGATTTGGTGTCGTTTTGTGATATCAAATAGATGTTTACCAACATTTTGCAAAGGGTTGTGTAATTCATAAACAAAGCAATTAAATACCACCACTTACAGAACCACTACTATTTCCTGGTTCCGTATGGGCCAAACATTTGTGAGTGCGCCATTGCTATCTATGCGTACATTCGGAGACAATAGAATCCCGAACGATTCGTTCGCTCTGGACAAATTAGTCTTCGTAATTCAGACCACTGAACGCATGCTTTAGAATGGTGATGCGTTTCCAATTACATATTTTTTTTCTTCTGGAAACATATTTGTGTGAACTTGTTGATGGAATGGACTACTAAAGGTGTCACCTTTCATTTATAAGAATATTATTTTGGGGTAATGGTACCCTTTAATTTCATAGAAGTTTTAAAATATGTTTTGTATGTGGTGAATGTCAAACATATGGGTGTGTGGTTATTTTTACTTTTTGTCATATGATGTTTTAATGTTTGCAAAGTTATCATTTGTAAAACTTGCATTTTTTAAAAATTCCTCCATATAGTGTCATCACAATACAAGACAAAATTGTTTGTCATTATATTTAGGGCTAATAATTAGCATTGGCCCAAAGGTCATTCTCTTTCCTAATGAACTGCCTCCTTCAATTCTGATATTCTTGCAGTATTTTGATCGTGGTGTACAGGGTTACTATTTAACCTGGGTCAACACCCTACTCTTTTAGAGAAGTAGACGAGGTTCTTAGCGAGCTTGAGGTGTGACTGTCTCATACACAGGACCTCCATTTCTCCTCCTAACCGAGGGACAGAGTGTTTTCCACGAATCCTTTTCTGCTTGGGAAGCACGGGGATGGCTGATAACACACACCGAGAGTTGGTTTGAATTTATTGCGTGATAAAAGGCGCATTGTCCGATGGTTGGATTCGAACCGGGGATCCCGCGCGTCTAAGTCGGACGCGCTTCCAACTGAGCAAACTCACCTTCCGTCCTGGATCTCTATAAATTAGCTTTTGGTCACCAGTATTCAATTAATGAAAGTTTGTTCTTGCCCTACTGAGCAACCAGTGTAACAATATTTCAATGTTTTCCTCTGTTTGGAGCACTAAATTCTATATTTGTTTTGCCTGCTTAGGTAATTAATTTGACAAAAACAATACAAACAAATTTAGAAATATATAGAAAGGGCTCCCAATAAGCAGTAAACACCCACTACATGACAGTATATATGTGACAGATGCAATAAATAAAAAGAAGAATAGTTTGTGAAAATTTTAATGCAGCATTCAGGGCTGATATTTCTGATTGTATTGATAGGCAATTTTCTTTTTATGCAAATTTGATAGTGCTAAACTCAAAATATTTACTTTGACACAATTATATATACTTTTAGAGAGCGATAATGATTGCTTTATTTATACTACGCAGTGGATCAGTATTTCGTTTTGCATGATTCAGCGCATTATTTTTTAAATTCGTAATGGTCAAATTTAAATTGATTCTCTTAATTTTATTCCTACACAAATTCATCACAGATTGCATTTTTTATCTCACTTTTTAGTAAATGCAAAGCTGCCACTTAATATCTTTTTATATTAAATGTTATCACAATTTAATTGCCGTTACATTCAAGCTTTAAAAAGGCTCAAATTTATTTCATATTGTATGCATTTTATTTCTATAATCATATTAGACAAATGTGATAGAATATTGATTCTTTCTTGTAAATTGTTATTCTTATTTTCTTACTGAGAATTATATTTGTATGTAATAGGGTCAATGTTTATAGCTTGACATTCTGCATATAAACATGTATATATCAGAGCTGCCAAGTCTCCCTGATTTCACAGGAGACTCCCTGAAAATAGACAAGTTTTGTTCATCAGATTTCATCCCTTCAGCCAATCTCCCTGATAATTGAAATATTATTGTCATTAGGTTGTTTGCATTTGATATATATATCTCCCTGATTTCTGATGAAATTTCCCTAAATCTTCCTGATTGTTGAATTTCAATGTTGGTAGCTCTGGTATAATAATTTGTTCTTCGAAAGTTCCAGATTCTTGCGTATTGTACATAGAGGTAAAACATACATTTGTTCTGTTCTCATTAATGATACTGTATATCATGAACATTGATGCAAGACTATATACAATTAAAAACAACTATTATTATGACTTTGACATTTATTGATCTGATTTGTATCATTTTCTGCCTCATTCTGGTGAAGATTATGACAGAATATTAAAGGGGTAGTACAGTTTGGTAAGGCTGAACTTTAGTAACCCAAACCTGCACAGTAACACTACAAACTGATAGTTATAACCCCACCATGCTCGAAAGGTATACAAAATTACAAATTACTAAGTAAAAAGTTATCGTTCAAAAAGAGCCATTAAAACTCAAAGGGCTCTCTCTAAAAAAGCATTGGTTTCAACCATTTTTCATACAAAATTATGCATGTGATGTTTTGTTAAAATAATGATTAAATAGAGAGATCATCAACAACTATTTAAAAAACGCTTTTGAAATTTTTTGAAAAGTGTATGCATTTTTTGAATTTTTTGAAAAATTCATCTAATTATTTGGGCCCCAAATAATTAAAAGATCCGATATAATTATTGACATTTCAGCCGTTTCTGGACCGATTTTGACCAAATAAAGTTTATTAATTCTGCCATTGAAATTGCATGTTCTTTCAAATTCGACACTCAGTTTTTTCATTACCTCACAACAAAATTGTGTTGTGCAGCGCCCTCTCTACCAAAACTGAACTACCCCTTTTTTATTCTCTTATAACATGTAGCATGTAATAGGGTCAATGGTTATAGCTTGACATTCTGCATATAAACATGTATATCAGAGCTGCCAAGTCTCCCTGATTTCGCAGGAGACTCCCCTGATTTCGCAGGAGACTCCCTGAAAATAGACCAAGTTTTATTCATCAGATTTCATCCTTCAGCCAATCTCACTGATAATTGAAATATTATTGTCATTAGGTTGTTTTGCATTTGATATATATATATCCTGATTCTGATGAAATTTCCCTAAATCTTCCTGATTGTTGAATTTCAATGTTGGTAGCTCCCAGGTCGAAAAAACAGTTGAAACCAGTTGAAACCAGTTGGAAATTCAACTGGTTTTTACTGGTTTTAACTGGCATCAAGCGGGTAGCAGTTTACATTCCCGGTTCCCAGTAAAGATAAATGGATAGATGCAGCAGTCCAGTTAAAACCAATAGAGATACCAGTTGAAACCAATTCAAAATACCAGTTGGAACCAACTACTTTAACTGGTCTTCTTACTGGTAAGCCTTACTGGATTCTTACTCGATTCAATTGATTCCAGTTGATTCCAGTGTACCAATTTCCATATTGAAACCAGTTGGCCAACTGGTGGTATCACTGGTACCAGTTGGCAACTAATTTTCAACTGTTTTTTCGACCTGGGCTCTGGTATATTTTACATGCATGAGGGCGTTTGGTTTTTAGTTAAAGGGGTAGTTCAGTTTTGGTAGAGAGGACGCTGCACATCACAATTTTTTGTGAGGTAATGAAAAACTGAGTGTCGAATTTGAGAGAACATGCAATTTTAATGGCAGAATAAACTTTATTTGGTCAAAATCGGTCCAGAAACGGCTGAAATGTCAATAATTATATCGGATCTTTTAATTATTTGGGGCCCAAATAATTAGATGAATTTTTCAAAAATTCAAAAATGCATACACTTTTTCAAAAAATTTCAAAAGCGTTTTTTAAATAGTTGTTGATGATCTCTCTATTTAATCATGATTTCAATAAAACATCACATGCATACTTTTGTATGAAAAATGGTTAAAACCAATGCCTTTTTAGAGAGCGCCCTCTTGTGTTTTAATGGCTCTTTTTGAATGATAATGGGCTTTTTACTTAGTTGTTTGTAATTTTTTGTTTTAACTATTAGTTTATAATGTTACTGTCCAGGTTTGGTTACTAAAGTTCAGCCTTACCAAAATGATGATGACTGATGGTGGTGGTGATGATGATGACAATGGTGATGGTAATGGTGCATGGTGATGATAATGATGATACTTGTGACAATGGTGATGATAATGAATATGATGGAGATGATGATAGTGATGAATCACTGATCTTACTCGTGACAATTGTGATAACGTCGATGATGATGATGATAAATAATGAATATGATGATGTTAATAATGGTGATGGTACTCGACAAAGCGATAATTAATGGAGATGATAATGATAATGAAATTTTAATGATGATGATGATGATGGTGTTGATGATTACGATAAACAAACGAACAGATTACAAAAAAACAAACAAACAAACAACAAGCACCAACCAACCAAACACAAACACAAACACATAAACAAACATACAAACAAACAAAACAACACACACACACAAACAAAAATTATCAAAGCTCTAGTCCTAAATCATAATTCAGTCCTGATGCGATAGCCCCGCGATATGATCTACAGAGTTGCCCCCGTCATACACCTGTTAATTTATATCGAGGGGCCATATCAATGCGGATGACAGGTTAGGGGCCATCTACAAAGTACGTACGCAATTTTGTTGTCTGAAATTGACCCTCCCCCCTCCCCCCCGGGCCCCCCCCCCCCCCTTTCCCCCCCCTGTACGCACTTTTTGCACTTTTTATGCATGTGGCTGAATGCAGCGTAGGTACGTACGCATCAGCGTGAACCTTCGATCACCTCTCCCCCTCTTCCCCTCTTCCCTCGAGCTCCCCCCCTCTTCCTCTCGAGCTCCCCCCTCGGCGTCTTGTGCGTAGATGGCCCTTATTGAAACGAGGCAATACATCGTGCGCGTACGTACGAGCCGGGTTTTGTTTGTTTATCCATGGACCCTACTACCGATGGTTTGAAAATGTTTATGCACCCCCAAAAGAAGAAAAGAAGAAACAACAATAATGAAAATATTAAAATAAAGAAAATTAATGAGAATTAAAATAATATTTAGTTATTGGCGAAAATATTCAAATTGAATGAACCGCCAATAAACTCTAAACACAACAACAACAACAACATACGTGCATATGCGCTTGTTGTGCATGCACAGCACAATTGTGCATTGCAATGCAGTTGATTAATATACATTGCACCCTAGCCTGATGGAATGATTGGCAATAGATCGACTAGTCATATTTGTTGGGGGGAAATCCCGGTAAATTTGAATTTCCTGTGTAATTGACGTTGCTGTATTTTGGTAAGTTTTGAGGCAATCCTGCACTTTAGCTTTAGGGGGATATATTATTTTTGGTCGCTAACTTCAACCCTAACCTTAACCCTAACCCTGCCTAACCTAAATTTGGTGGCTAAAATTAGGCTAAGGATAGATTTAGTGGCTATATTATCACGAAACGTATTACAATAGGGTTGTGCGGAGATCAACCTCTTCCGCCCGCTGCACTATCCAACGGAAACAATTTTTTTTTGTCGGCTGATTTCTCCTCAATTTACAGCAAATGCAAAAAAAACTTTCGTTTATGTGATCCACAATTCATATACTTTGATAATAATTACCGACTTTGTTGTTTTGAAGACCGCAAAATGTAGAAATAAAATGATTATTTCCCGTCCGTTTTCCTTACCGATGCGTCCTAAAACACGCCGTATACTGTTGAACCGGCAACAGTGTACGAATGGATGGTATTGTTATCTCCAGCGCATTTGCATATATTGCGTGTAAATGGTTCACCTGAGTGAACCATTTACTTTTGTAGATGTGGAAACGTCGTGATCTTTTAGATTCCATGTTGAGGTAGGCATGTTGACCATACAATTGCGAGACAAACGAATATCACTAGCGATATTATTTTCGATAGTTAGATTTATTGGCTATAATTAGATTTAATTATTGGCTATAATTAGATTTAATTATTGGCTATAATTAGATTTAATTATGGGCTATAAGTATAATTAGATTTAGTGGCTATGAGTGGCTATGTAACTTGTAAGCCTATGGCTATAGATCTATCATCTAGACTAGTGATGGCCTTTTGTATGGGCAGTATGAAAATCGAAGTTAGCAACCAAAATTAATCAAAAACAATATCCCCCTAAACTTGTGCAGGATTGCCAGTTTTGATCATACGTCACTTCAAACAGGTTAACAAAACTCTGAAAAGTGCTAAAACTATGGCCTTACGGCTTAAGCTATGTTTCTTAAAATTGACCACATCTATCTAATGATCTAGTCTATATCTAACGACAACATATTGTAGACCTAAATGTTCCTGCGTGGAGTGGTAGGATGGAATTGACCTACATTTTAAATCTGTTTCATAAATTAAATGAACTGGTAATTTTGACATGACAATTGAATTAATTTATGATTGTTCATTCACACATCACATCACATCACATCAGGGTACGGAAAAGAAGGATGACTCCTGTAGACTTTCCGGTCTTCTCTGCGTTGATTGTTGCTACTGTACGTCTATTATAAACTTCAGCTGCGCATGCATTGAGGATCGGCTGTTTTGAATCTTTGATTCCACCAATGTTTATCCAAAAGATTCTTAAAATTATTGACAGTTTTTACTTCAACAACTTTCTCTGGCAAGCTATTCCAGTCTGATAGTGATACCACTCTCTGACTAAAAAATTTACTTCTGATGTCCAATCTTGATCTCTCCTTATACAGTTTGTGTGCATGCCCCCTAGTGGTTGCATGAATTGCTGGAGTGAGAAAAGTTCACTGGAGATTCCAAGCTTCCCATTCATCAGTTTGAATACTGTTATCATATCTCCACGCCGTCTTCGATAATGCAAGGAGTGCAGGTTGAGACATTCCAAGCGTTGCTCATATTCCATTTCACGGAGATCTGGTACTATACGGGTGGCTCTTCTCTGAACTTTTTCTATTTTGTCTGCATCAAGCTTATATCGTAAGTGCCAAAGTATATTTCCATGTGGACGTACAAGTGTAGTGAAGAGTATTGGCAACATCTCTATGGTTATCTCTGAAAATGTCCTTTAATCATTCCTAGAATCTGGTTAGCTTTTAATACAGCCGATGACACATGTTGATGGAAGTTGAGTTCTTCGTCTATTATCACCCCAAGATCCTTCTCTTGTCTTGTCTCTTCCAGTTCTGCATCATCCATGACGTAACCGTATCTCGGGTTGTTTCTCCCGATGTGCAAAACTTTACACTTTCCAACATTGAATTTCAGTTGCCAAGATTTGGACCATTCACGCCTTATCTAGATCTTCCTGGAGTGACTCCTTTTTCGTAATCGAGCTAACATCACTAAAAATCTTTGTATCATCAGCAAATATGTAAATGCTATTGAAAATAGCATACGGGAGGTCATTAATGTATATAATGAAGAGTACAGGTCCCAGAACACTCCCCTGTGGAATCCCGCTTTGAACGTGGCACCAGTTTGAATTTGCACCATTTATTGCCACTCTCTGCTCCCCTTCCAGTGATGAACGATTTTATCCATGTATGAAGGTTCTCTTCTATTCCATAGCTGATAGCTTCTTGAGCAATCTCTCATGCGGCACAGAGTTGAACGCTTTACAAAATCAAGGTAAACGATATCGATAGGATTTCCAGAGTCAAGTATTGATGTAATCTCTTCCATAGCGCAGAGGAGCTGTGTCATACAAGATCTGTTTGGGGTAAACCCATGTTGGCAGTCAGACATAAGTTGTTGATTCATCATGTGCTGCACTAATTTATCTCGAATCAGGCTTTCCAAAGTCTTCCCAATGACCGACGTAAGACTTATTGGGCGATAGTTTTCTGCTTTCTTCTTGCTTCCTTTCTTATGAAGAGGAGTAATGTTACCAATCTTCCAGTCTTGCGGCAATATACCCTCTTCCATGGATTTTGCAAAAATAATTTGCAATGATTCTGCTATTGATGAGGCAGCTTCCTTTAACAGCCTTGGGTGCATGCCATCGGGGCCTGGAGATTTGCACCCATTCAATTTCCGCAGTTTCTGTTCCACTTTATCCACCTCAATATCTATATTCGTTAGTACAGGACCAGCGTGTTGACGAGTAATATCCGGTAAACTATTTAAGTCCTCACTCACAAAGACACTAGAGAAAAATTTGTTCAGTAGCTCTGCCTTTTCACGGTCCTCAGTATACTAATAGTGTTTCCTTGTGTGTCTACTAAATCACTAACTCCAGATCTACTTTTCAATTTTCTGTTTGCATACTTCCAAAATTCCTTTGGGTTTGTAGTCACCTTCATTACAAGTGCTTGTTCGTAGTCAATGCAATCCTGACGTGTAAGAGATCTTAGCTTATTCCTTTCTGATGCGTATCTAGCATAATCCAGGTCGCTTTCAGTAGTCATGTACCTATTCCATGCCTTCCGTTTCTTGTTTGACAGCTTGACTGCTTCTTTCGAGATGTATGGCTTCCTATTCTTTGGATTCACAGCTTTCTGACTTTTCGGTACACACTCATCGACACATTTTAAAAATGTGCACTTAAAGTAATCCCAGGCCTCCCTACAAGTCTTAGATTCTAATTGATCCTTCCACTCGATTGTATTAAGTAACAAATTAAGCTTTTCATAATCACCCTTATTCAGTTTATACACAGCCGTTCTCGTGGAATTTCTTTGTTGTGCTGAGATTCTCATTCTGCCACAATGCAGCAATGATCACTATTTCCAAGTGGAGGTAAAAAGTCCACACTGCTCACTATGTTGTCATTGTTAGTAATAATTTTGTATGTTTTTTCTCCAGATGAATCATTTTAATATTAATGCAGTCAACTGAGTGAAGAAGCAGACCCATAATGGCAACCAACATCACACTTCTGAAGGTGAGTGGATATATTAACACATATATGATGAGCATTGATTTTGGGTAAGGCGTTTGGATCCTAGGGCCATTTTTCTGAGGCAATGTCGTTTCCTAAATTTGCTACTTTTCGTCTCCAGTGATCCTCTGAACACTGAGACATTCTCGCCCCACGGCCTGCCATTATAGAATTAGCTGTACAGAAGAACCGCATGACTGCTTTCCCTTTGATAAGGAAGACAATGTGAGCCATACCGTATGGGGTAATCGAGTACGCAACATCGCGTTGTTCAACAGTGGTATGGATAGAGTGGGGGGGGGGGGGGTAGGGGGATGGAAGAAGGTGGTTAATTATTGCCATTAACGGTGCTTGGTAGGGAAAAGGCATGATCGACCCCCCCCCCCCCCCCCCCCCCCCACCCCCTTCCAGCCAAATACACTCACGGCTGTTCATGTTCATCCTTAGTTACCATTATCCCTCTCTCCTATCATTATTAGCACACAATTCATGTGTATTGGCTATTCATATGATTTTCAGCTTAACTTAGTGTAGTGCCCCTTTCCCAGCCCCTAATCACTCCAGTTTAACATCACCCATACCACGCATCAATTGTCGATCATGCTTTTCCCCACCAAGCACCGTTAATGACAATAAACCACCTTCCGTCCCCCCCCCCCCCCCCCCCCCCCATCCATACCACTGTTGCGTACTCGATTACCCCGTACGGTATGGCTCACATTGTCTTCCTTATCAAAGGGAGAGCAGTCATGCGGTTCTTCTGTACAGCTAATTCTATGGCAGGCCGTGGGGCGAGAATGTCTCAGTATTCAGAGGATCGCTGGAGACAAAAAAGTAGCAAATTTAGGAAACGACATTGCCGCAGAAAAATGGCCCTAGGATCCAAACGCCTTACCCAAAATTAGTGCTGTAACCGATCATCGGATCGGCATGCCGATCACGATCCGATCATACATGATCGGACCGTTTTTGCCGATTTCCGATCATGCAGAAAAAATCGGAAGATCGGATCGGCAAAAAAAAAAAAAAAAAAAAAAAAAAAAAAAAAAAAAATCCGTTTTTTTTTCTTGGAAAATGATCCCCAAAAACATATTTTGGGAATATAAATGAATACCAAAGCAACATATATCCATATGAAAAAGCCCTAGGTAATCTTGTATGGGTATGCTTTCATTTAAAACTGATTAACTCTCCTTTTACAAAATTACTTGTGCCGATTCTGAGCTTAGTCCCATGTGATTGTGAAAGGTTACGCCAAATTAATCACATGGGACTAAGCTCAGAATTGGCGTGAGTAATTTTGTAAAAGAAGAGGTAATCAGTTTGAAATGAAAGCATACCCGTACAAGATTACCTTGGGCTTATTAATATGGATATATGTTGCTTCGGTATTCATTTATATTCCCAAAATGTGTTTTTTGGGGATCATTTTTCCAAAGAAAAAAAAACGATTTTTAAAAAATTTATTTATTTATTTATTTTTTTAACATTTTTTTTAGCCGATCATCCGACCCTGATCATCGATCCGATTTCGAAGATCGATAACATTTTGCCGATCCGATCAAACGATCCGATCAAACGATCCGATCATCAAGGTCAGTTACAGCACTACCCAAAATCAATGTTCATGGTATCATTTTGTTGGAAAAAGAATGTTCTACCCAATCAAACAAAAAAACAATGACATTTGGTTGATAGTGTTGATGAAATTAACGATCGTAGGTGTTGCATTCTTTCTGGGCCACCCTGTATAGTGGCCCCCAAAAGTGTTCCCCCTGCAGAGAAAAACAGTGTTGTGGAACCTGTCTAGATAGAGGTCACCTGTCTACAGTGGCCACTTGTATTATTTCCCTTGGGTGGTCGTTATATACACAGGTTTGACTGTACCCTTACATACATTTGATGTAATTCTGTCAATCGTTTCCCACCATGTACCATTTGCCAGAATTTGATGGACAGAAGCGACAGGTAGCATTTGTGCCTTAGCCAATCTTAACCAGTTTTGGAAGCTTTGTGTAGTTTATGCTGGAAATGGAATGCAGAAGGCTCTCCACAGCTTCGCACAGAGATGAGGGAGAAGACTCATTCTGGAAGAGTCAGAACATGTTAAGGCATCTACAGTAGAAGGACTTGTAGCCCATCTGGATCTAGCGACTGCTACATGATCTTTGCTTGACTATGGGGTTGTTGTGGTTCCCAGGGGTTGATCATGATGGGAGGTAACTCTCTACCGGGCGTATCAAAAAAAGCGTTACACTTTTGAAAAAATTGTCAACATTACATTTTTATAAGATTTTTCATGTCGATGGATGCCCCATGGTCTCATCTATCGGGTGCCACTAACAAAACAAATTTTCGTTCATGCTTGGGCGAACACTGACAGTTTTTGTACACAGTGTCAAAAAGGGGTTGCGCCAAATTGAAAGAAGAGGGACAATTAAACCAGCAGACCGAATAAGTACTCCCATTCAAACAAATTGCTCTTTGCCATAAATTTAAGAATATTTTATGATTGTGTAATAATTTTGTGGCAATGTTCTATCATAATTTAACTGATTCTATTGTTTTATATGCATTGGTGAGAATCAATAATGGGTAATTACTTCAAGATCTTTTTTAAAGCACAGACACATCAAAACCACATGCCAGTCATTCATTCAAAAAGTACCAAATCAATTAATCAATCCAGTAATCAATCCATCAATCAATCCATCAATCTATCAATCCAATCAATCAATCAGCCCATCAATCTATCAACATGAATATTCGTTCATGCATGCTTCTGGGTCATCTTTTGTATGTGTCACACTCGATAAAAAGGATTTCCATCGTTAATTAGGACAGGCTGGACATTTTGTCGTTAACGATGCAAATCCTTTTATTATCTATCAATCTATGGCTTATTTATTCTAACCCATGCATAAAGCATTGAAATCATTTAAATTATGATAGAAAATTGCCACAAAATGATTACACTATCATAAAATAATCTTAAATTCGTGGCAAAGAGCAATTTGTTTGCATGGGAGTACTTATTCGGTCTGCTGGTTTAATTGTCCCTCTTCTTTCAATTTGGCGCAAGCCCTTTTTGACACTCTGTACAAAAACAGTCAGTGTTCGCCCAAGCGTGAACGAAAATTTGTTTTGTTAGTGGCACTTGATAGATGAGACCATTGGGCATCCATCGACATGAACAAATATTCTAAATATATAAAAATGTAATTTTGAAAAAATGTTCAAAAGTGTAACGCTTTTTTTGATACGCTCTGTATATGTATTTCTCATCTAGTTGCCATACATGCTCTGAGGAATAGGTGGTCTGCTCATTGAAGGCGAGAGTGGAACTCTTGGAGGGGTTGAGAATGTTTTTCATTGCAATGTGAAAAGCTGTGTTGGTGCTGTCTTTCTCTTCATCTAAAGGAGCTAGATAGGTTGGTTGTTTCTGGTAATTAAGCAAAGCTTCTAACAGGGCCTTGTGGATTTCTGTGTCAACATTGTTGAGGATATCCCTGTCAGGAATGGTATCTGCCAAAGATGTCAGAATCATATCACAGACTTCTTCGAGTTCCTGAGTATAGTACTGATTGATCTCCTGTCTGGAGGCATCCTTCCACTTTCGGACAAAGGGACCGAGATCTAATTGGCATCTGGATGTAGGACTGGTTAGCCCTGGAGGAGATTTGTGGCCCTTTTCATTCTCTTCTTTTGTGCTAGGGCAATGTTGAGGTCCCCGAGGTTCATTGGCTTGACTTTGAAGCCACATGGACCATTCGACTTGAATTAAGTTGTGATCTGACATGTTGAGGGGACTGTCATGGAGCATTACAAGGTTCCAGAGGCTGGTGTGAATGTTTGGAGAACAAGGATTAGGGTTAGATGTTGGAACGTTTGGAGCCATCCTCACTGCAGAAGGTGGATGCATCCTTATCCCAGATGTCACAAGGATAGGCTGGAGAGGTTCCTTGTTTCCATGAAGTCTAGGGAGATTGGTTGTCTTTGTCCTTCTCTTCTTTTGCACTGGTCAATGTTGAGGTCCCCTGCAATGATGATACGGCGTCCTTGTTTCTGTGAGATCAAGTGTGAGACCTCTTCTAATGCAGCCTGAAACTCTGCTAAGTCATTGATTACTCTACAAGTATCCCCAGAAATGATGTAGATTTCTTAATACCAAATTAATATTTCAATATTAGGTAGTAAATCAAAGTTTAGATGCGAGTATGAATTTTCTTGTTATAAATACAACTTGGAAAGTTACTTGATTATTAAACATAGAGAAACCTGTGCCTAAAACCATTACCGTAAAACTCCGTGTATAAGGCGCACCCGTGTATAAGGCGCACCCCCAACTTTCTAAAAAAAAAAAAAAAAAAAAAGATAGCAATGCTCATTAAATATGCAAAATGCTAAATTCATTAATAACTGTTTTTTAATGAGAAAAATGTATGACCGCTGGTTAGAAAATTGAATATTAAATGAATGCTGCTACTCATGAACATTGAATAATCAATTAGTTGCAGTGTAACTGCTTACAAAACTTGTATTTTGTTTTACTAACCACTATCATTTGTATGTAGGAAAAAGGTATATGTTGATAAATGTTCCCCTCACATCAAGCTCTTGTCATGCCTTATAGACCAGTGTAATACACATTGAACATGACTACAGGGTGACCCAAAAAAAAAAAAAAAAAAAAAAAAAAAAAAAAAAAAAAATCGTAATTTTTTTTTTGTTTTTTTTTGGCTGTACCTGTGTATAAGGCGCACCCCCGACTTTGAAATTTTTTCCGACGGAAAAAAGTGCGCCTTATACACGGAGTTTTACGGTACTTTTAAAGGGATAGTTGAGTTCTGGTAGAGAGAGTACAGTTTTAGTCAAACTGAATTTTAGTAACCAAAACCTGCACCATTATATTACAAACTAATAGTTATAACTCCACCATGCTCAAAAGGAATACAAAAATTACAAACGACTAAGTAAAAAGCCTGTTATCATTCAAAAAGAGCTGTTTAAACTAAAGAGGGCGCTTTCAAAAAATGCATTTATTTAAACCATTTTAAATAAAATATTGTGCATGTGATGTTTTGTTGAAATAGTGATTAGATAGAGAGATAATCAACAACTATCTAAAAACCTCTTTTGAAATTTTTTGAAAAGAGGAAGCATTTTAAAACGAATTTTAATGGCTGGTTCAAAATTATTGAATACTTGTGGGGCCCCACATTTATTACAAATGGTTACGTTTATGGATATTTCAGCTGTTTCTGAACCGATTTTGATCAAATAAAGTTTATTCTGCCATTAAAATTGTATGCTCTATCAAATTTGACACTCAGTTTTTTCATTATCTCACAAAAAAATTATTTTGTGTAGCGCCCTCTCTACCAAAACTCAACTATCCCTTTAAAGGGGTAGTTTAGTTTTGGTAGAGAGGGCGCTGCACATCACAATTTTTTTGTGAGGTAATGAAAAACTGAGTGTCGAATTTGAGAGAACATGCAATTTTAATGGCAGAATAAACTTTATTTGGTCAAAATCGACCCAGAAACGGCTGAAATATCAATAAATATATCTGAGCTTATAATTATTTGGGGCCCAAATAATTAGATGATTTTTAGGAAAATTTTTTTTAAATGCTTGCACTTTTTCAAAAATATTCAAAAGCGTTTTTTTAAATAGTTGTTGATGATCTCGCTATTTAATCATTATATCAATAAAACATCACATGCATAATTTTGTATGAAAAATGGTTGGAACCAATGCCTTTTTAAAAAGCGCCCTCTTGTGTTTTAATGGCTCTTTTTTAATGATAACAGGCTTTTTACTTAGTCGTTTGTAATTTTGTATACATTTCGAGCATGGTGGAGCTATAACTATTAGTTTATAATGTTACTGTGCAGGTTTTGGCTACTAAAGTTAAGCCTTACCAAAACTAAACTACCCCTTTAAGTCACAATAGAATATGTCTATATGTTCACAAAATCACACAAGATTAATGTTTGAATTTTGAAGTACTAACACCTTTTTTCCTGTCAGTTCACATGGATCGTTAGTTTATGCTAATCAAGTTGACTTGAAGAAGGAACTGGATTGTTGCAATTTTACATATGTTGTAGTAATTCTCAGTAACATTATTTTTGTTCTTGCTTGTGTTCTCAGATTGAGGACCCCTATCACTTCTGGGGGAGGGAGGTGCCTGGTCCTGGTATGTCAGCGGAGACCAGTCGGTTCCAGGAACTGGTGAGGGAGATCCAGGAATACTGCTCCTCGGACCAATACGTGGTGGAATATGTGTCGGATCCTGTCAAGGGAAAGGTGAGGATTCACAGGGAGACAGAGCTTTTAAAGAAAGATATTTAGTAAAATCAACCATTTTATTTTCACACAATCAACTTTCTATTTTTTTGACTTGACGTTTAAATCTGGATTTGAAAATTATCTATGAAAACTCCCCCCCCTTGTTTGTTTGCCATGGCCATTTCTGATAAATACAGGCAGGTATATTATATTGATATTGTTTGATTGCATTTCCCGACACCTGTCAAAGTTATTTGATTGAATATTATTTCCTTTTCCCGACAGATGTATCTTGCTCAAAGACCGGATGATGACATATGTACCGTGTGCGTGTCAAAACCAGCCTTCAATCATCCTTTGGTATCAAAGTCAAGTGAGTCTAGTGGAATAAAAACCTCACAGATAACTACAACTACCAAAATATCACTCTTGACTGTAACCATGCAAACAATTGTTAATCATCTTGCATAATATTATGTTACTACATGTGTCTGATTATAATTCAATTACATTACTGCACTATTATTTTATTTTGGTAGCAAGGATTTCTGCTTTTATTTGATATGAGTTTAACATGAATGATTTTCTTTGATAATTTATTTCACATCATATTTGTACTCTTCAAAGTAATGGATATAAGTATCTATTTCATGTTTGTTTTGCTACAAGACAGCATGTGGTTGATTATGTGTTTTATTAAATTGTTTACACCAAGAGACATTATCATGTGCATAATGAAAGGATGATAAAATCCTAAGTTGAATCCGAGATTTATAGAAAAAATGATTTTGGATTATGAAATATTTTAGATATTTGAATATTGTTATAACTTTGAACATTTTCTTCCTCAATGTGCAGTTGTCACCTGGTGATTTTGCAAACACAGTTTCAGTCCAACTAAACAGGTAACATGTTTATTCTTTCATTGACAGAATTATCTATTTATCTTATCTAAGAAGCATTATTTAAAGAAACAAGTGATATTTAATAATATATGTGCATGTACTCTCTCACTTGAACTTACTCATCAACTTAATATCAAATTGCAAATGGTCAGTTCTCATTTAATCATTCTATTATTGAATACCAGTTGCCCAAGTGTGTCTGGAGTTCAATCATTAAAAAGGATAAAACAAAGCATTATAATCCACAATTGTTGAACTTTTTGAAAAATGAAAAGCTGTGATTATATTTATATACACCCTGTATTTAATCAAAGTTTGTTAAAGGAAATCGGAGATTGACATCTTGACTTCTGTTGGCTGACGTAATATATTATGTTTGAAAGGATTGGATTTCTTACCATTTGATGACATCATGGTTAAAAAAACAATCAAATTTGAAGTATGAAACGAGCAACATCTATTTGAAAAATATGTATGCAGGAATATTACTGCAATGAGATGTGAATAATATCATGTATTGGTTCAGTTGTATGCACCGTTTGAATCATCTTGAAATAAATGTGATTTAAATCAAAGCATTATTCTTTCAAAAGAAAAATGTGTGATTGGAGTTATTTGAAAGCAGTTCTTGGATGCGTTGTTAATATCAAATTAAGATATAATAGTTAGGCGGCTAAGGGTA
The DNA here is from genome assembly GCA_037951105.1 of Echinarachnius parma. Lineage (NCBI taxonomy): Eukaryota > Metazoa > Echinodermata > Echinoidea > Clypeasteroida > Echinarachniidae > Echinarachnius > Echinarachnius parma. Next base: position 21,965 of record JBAMJV010012621.1, read on the forward strand.
AGAATTGTGCACAAAATGAAAAAAGCATGACATTTTCACAGTAAATTCTTATCATCATAACTTTTAATTTTTGCCGTGGAGTTCCTTATTATGACCTTGAGGGGCGGGAGAGGGTCTTGAAAAAAAGGGGGTGCAAAGTGAATTTTTACATCATTTCATTGGTACTTAACATGACATAGCGCTTTTATTGACATGATTATGGGATAAATTGAACCGAGAGATCATAATGTCCACCATTATATTAATATATGATTATTTTGGGGGGTAAATATGAGGGGTGGGTTAGAACCCCCTCCTCACTATTCTCCTCTGTCAAAAGTTTCACTTGCGTTTCTGTGTGCATATCAACATAAACGTGTACTATGATGTTATGCATTTCATGACAGGGGTTGGGTAATTGGAGGGGGAAGGGGGACCTCCCCCCCCCCCCCTCCCCCCCTCCCCCCTCAATTTTGTCACTTTTTGTTAAAAGTGCACTCGGTTAAAAAAAAGCAAAAAAAAAAAAAAATCGTTTTTTTATAGATTAGCTTATGATGACTGTGAACATGTCATGGCAGGGTATGGTAAAAAAGGGGGGGGGGGGGGGCTTAGGGTGGTTAGAGAATAGGGGGGATACTACCCCCCCCCCCCCCCTCAGATGTTCCTTTTTTGTTTAAAGATGCCTAATTTTTGTGTGTGTTTGTGTGTGATTTTGTAAATCTCTTGGCTTTAGATAGATACGCGGGGGACCCCTTTTTTCCCCGCTCCTGCAAGGTAAACAAAACACGAAAAAATGACAAATATTCAAGTCAACTTTTGGCGAATGGAGAAAAAGTATGGGGGGAGGTAGATTCCCTCCCACCCTCCCTCCCCCCCCCCCCCCTCCCCCGATACAGAATCAAAGCCAACAGATTTACAAAATCACATCATAGTCAAACACACACGAACATGAGCACAACTTTAAACTTAAAGAGGAACATCTGAGGGGGGGGGGGGTAGTATTCCCCCTATGCTCCACCCACCCCCTACCCCCCCCTACTTTACCCAACCCTGCCATGACATGTACAGTCATCATACGCTAATCTATAAAAATTAGTGCACTTATAACAAAAAGTGAGAACATTTAGGGCGAAAGGGGGGGGGGGGAGTTCCCCTTTTTCTCCATTACACCCACTTCCCCCCTCCAATTACCCAACCCCTGCAATGAAATGTTCAACATCATATTACACTTTTATGTTAATATATGCAAACAGAAACGCAAGTGAAACTTTCGACAGATGAAAAAAGGTGAGGAGGGGGTCCCCACCCTACCCCCTCCCATTTACCCCCCTAAAATAAACATATATTATTATAATGGTGGACATTATGATTCTCTCGGGTCACTTTTATCCCATAATCATGTCAATAAAAGCGCTAAGTCATGATATGTACCAATGAAATGATGTAACAATTCATTTTGAACCCCCTTTTTTTCAAGACCCTCTCCCGCCCCTCAAGGTCATAATTAAGAAACTTCCACGGGAAAATTAAACGTTATGATGATAAGTATTTACTGTGACAATTTCATGCTTTTTTCATTTTTGCACAATTGTTATGATTTCAGGCCCTTAGCTGCCTAACTATAAATACTGTGAAAATAACCACTTTTGATGGAAAAGAAATTCACTAAAACTGTTTGTACAGTGCGAGTCAAAAAAAACGAAACCGGACTTTGATAGCTTATAAATCCATAAATCCAAAAGTATATATGTTGATATTGGTATCATGTTAAAGCTTGAGGACGTCCCTTTAAAATGATATATCATACACTCTGATCACTCACGCTTCACCGAACGCGACCTAATTATCCAAAGGCATGCAAAAAAACTACCGTGTCCAAGTTTGCAGTGTTCTTGTTTTGTGAATAGTTGCATCTGTTGTTTGATTGTCAAAGATAACTTCATCCTGCATGTCCTATTCAGGGGCCCCTCCCTCCAAACAGTGTGGTTGCTGATGTAGAGGACAGTGTGTGATCCCCTTCCACCCTGGATAAACATGACAAAACTGGCAACCACCTGATATTTTGTTGTGATTCACCAAATGATATTTTTGAAATGTTAATTTGAAGAAAAAAACGTAAACAGACGCATTGATTCATGATAAACACAACAAAAAACGTCCCCCCTATTCAGAATAGGGTAAAAACGATAAGGTTTTGAGCAAAATAACTTGGCAGGATTGTTCCTACACTGATTGACTACTTCTCTGTGAAAATAAGATTGATCCGCCATGTAATGCATGAGTGAGCACACATTAAAGGCAAAATTGTCACTTTTTAAAAGTCACAAGAGTCAAAAAGTGAACATTTTGCCTTTAATGTGTGCTCACTCATGCGTGACTCGACGGACCAATTTTATTTTATCGCACATAGTTATTCAATAAGTGTATAAACAATCCTGCCAAGTTATTTTGCTCAAAACTTTTTCGTTAAAAAGTTATGCTATTTTGATTAGGGGGGACTTAACTTGTTTTGTTGTGTTTAGAACAAGACGACGGCAAACTTGGACACGGGTAGTTTTTGCATGACTTTGGATAATAAGATCTTGCTCGATGATGCGTAAAGTGCTCAAAATGTGTGAGATAGCATTTTAAAGGCAATTTCCCAAGCTTTAATGTGATACCAATATCAACATATATATGTTTGTAATTGTGGATTTATAAGCTATCAAAGTCCGGTTTCATTTTTTTTTTTACTCGCACTGTATATCACAGGTTGAAGGAGATCCCAGTGAAACTGAAGACATTTCCATCCCAGGCCAAATCCTTTAGACTGCATGGTCTCCAGCCCACCACACTCAATGTCAGCCTTGAAGATGAACATGCTTCCATTGGGTAAGGTCATTCACTTACGTCAGGTCACTGACCTCTGATATAAGGGTTATTAAAGGTCATTCAATCGAATAAATGCTTGTACAAGGCCAGGCCAAATATATGAGACTGCATGGTATCCAGCCCATCACTCTCAACGTCAGCCTTGAAGATGAACAGGCTTCCATTGGCCAAGGTCATTAGCCTCAGCATGAAAGGTCACTGACCTCTGCTATGAAGGTCATTAAAGGTCATTCAATCCAAGAAATACTGTACAAGGCCAAATATTTGAGACTTCATGGTATCCAGCCCATCACTCTCAATGTCAGCCTTGAAGACAAACAGGCTTAAAGGTCATTCAACACCTCACATAAAACTCATTCTTACTAGTATTACTGGTCCAAGGCCAAATCATTTAGACTGCATGGTATTCAGCCCACCGCACTGGACATCAGCCTTGAAGATGAACAGGCTTCCATTGGCTAAGGTCATTAGCCTCAGCATGAAAGGTCACTGACCTCTGTTATAAGGGTCATTAGAGGTCATTAAACCCATGTCCCCCTATTTCACTTACATCCATACCAAATCTAAAATAAAACAAACACGAACAGGATCTCTGGAGAAAAAAATCATCCTAATGTATGTAGGTCATCTAATCATGATATTTATGTATTGGATTAATGTTTCACTTTAGTGAAGAGAACTTCATGATTTGTGTTATTAACTCAGATACATGTCATTTGTTATACAGTATGTTACATTTTAACTGATTTCTGAATTTTCCCCTCTTCTGTTGTCCAGACCTGCCAAGAGCTGGGATATAGCTGCAGTAGAGTACTTCAGCAACCTAGTTGAAAGTAAGCATATTAATGTGATTTTAATTAAGCTAGACAAATTTATGAACATTTTTGGTATGAGATGTAGTATAAAGTTTTGATCACATAGCAAGTATCCAAGAGCATTTGAAATAAATTGATTGTTTTCTCTAAAATGTATTTCACCAATATACTGTAGATCATATTCTTGAAAAGGTGGCCTTTGGGATGGGATTGTAATGGACAGTTAAATTGTAAGGACGTTCTTGTTATGTAATTGATACAAATTATGTTACATATTTCCATAGCTATTATTGAGTGTGTCTAGAGATAGTTAGTTTCAACCCTAGATGACATTCACTGCACTTACAAACCTATACTGCACCACACACAAATTCAATGAAATATTTGCTTGATAGTTAGTGCTTCTGCAGCTCTAAGTCTAAACATTTTAACTCTAGTACATTCTCTATGTATCAATGTTCCCATTCCTTTCGTTGATTATACAGACCGGTCAGCCAGGGTTGATGTGCACAGCATCGGGCGCAGAGAGACACGCTTTGTGACCCTGTATGTCAATACTCCATCGGGAGAGGTTTGTAGGACCACTTTCAGAAATCTTCTTCTTCTTCTTTTTCTTCTTCTTCTACTTCTTCGTATTCTACTTCTTCTTCTTTCTTCTTTCTTTTTCGTGGTAGACCTGTGTCCTTCAATCCTGAAAATTACTACAGGCGTATATGTGCTGTGGGCTGGTGCTGGTGCTGGTGCTGGTCAAGTGCAGTCATACAAAAATAAATATTATATGGTGCAAGTAAAAAACAGCAGTGGTGCCTTATTCCACACCCCTCTAGAATTTAAAAACAAAAATGAAAAATTAAATTAAATTTTTCTCAGATAATCATCGAATTATGTCATGTGACAACAATATCAATGCCTTATTTCACACCCCTCTGGGATTTCATGACAAAAAAGTAGGAAATTAAAGAAATCTTCCTCAGATAATCATTGAATAATGAAATGTGACAACAATGTCAGAAGGATCCGTTAAAGGAAACTCACGATATTGACGTTGACATCGGATGCGACACTCAAAAGACCTTCGAGTAAGATCTTACGAACTGTTTGTGATCGGCTGTTTGTGATCAAACATGATTGATTGTGAAGATGATTCTCCAAGTTTTGACTATCGACTGTTTGTTCTTCTTCTGATTTTGTTCAGGTTAATGTCAACGAGGAACTGGTCCAGAAGAACTTTGCTGTGTTTGCTGAAAGAGATTTTGACGAAGGTACATAATTTGTTATAAAAAATAAATTAATGATGACTTGATGTGTCACGTTCTTGTTGTTTGTCATTTTTTGTCGAGCCCACCGAGGTGGAGGGAGACTAAGGGATCCAAATTGCGTCCGTCCGTCGGTCCGTCCGTCTGTCCGTCTGTCTGTCCGTCCGTCCGTCCGTCTGTCCGTAACGCTTACAAAAATTTGAATAACTTTCAAACTGCATCTGTTTGTAACCAAACTTGATTGGTAGATGCCCTACATTGGCCTCCATGATTTCTTAGGGTCAAAGGTCACGTAAGTAGGTCAAAGGTCAAATGAGGGTCAATGTGAAGTTTTACCTGCAAGAGTCTATTAGGGTTCATAACTTTCCAACCCTGCATCTGTTTGTAACCAAACTTGATTGGTAGATGCCCTACATTGGCCTCCATGATTTCTTAGGGTCAAAGGTCACGTAAGTAGGTCAAAGGTCAAATGAGGGTCAATGTGAAGTTTTACCTGCAATAGTCTATTAGGGTTCATAACTTTCCAACCCTGCATCTGTTTGTAACCAAACTTGATTGGTAGATGCCCTACATTGGCCTCCATGATTTCTTAGGGTCAAAGGTCACGTAAGTAGGTCAAAGGTCAAATGAGGGTCAATGTGAAGTTTTACCTGCAATAGTCTATTAGGGTTCATAACTTTCCAACCCTGCATCTGTTTGTAACCAAACTTGATTGGTAGATGCCCTACATTTGTCTCCATGATATTCTGGGGTCAAAGGTCACATAAGTAGGTCAAAGGTCAAATGAGGTCAAGTGCGCGCAAGTGGGCGAGACACTTTACGGCTATCGCCTTGTGTTTCTATGTTTTCGTCTGAATTCGTCTTGACACTGACAATTATCTATCTTCGTTCATAAAACTCAGTATGCAAAATAGATGTGAAGAAGGTTTCTTTGCCACACGATAAACAGTTCATGCCCCAAATGATAATAGTCTGATATTAAAGGATTTGTTATTTGTGGTATAGGATGCAGGAAATATTAAAGGTCTTAGGTTCTTGTTTTCCAGGTGGCCTGATTAGTCATTTAATTCAAGACTAAAACATTCATCTCTAGACTGAGAATTTGATAGCTCCTAGAAATATGTAAAAAAGATAATAATTTTTTTAATTTCTTGGTTGCATAGTTGAGGAAGAGCAATATGGCAATAATATTGAATATTGCGCTTGTCCCGTACATTGTCTGAGAGAGGAAGTTCTGAATTTGCTTGCTCCAGGTCAATCATTCCAATGACTTTCACATCGATACTGACCAATTTAGCTAAACAGGTCATAGGGGTAAGGTTTTGTTTTAATTATCTGTTAAATTGTGGCATATCACTCAAATTATCCCCTAAGTGTTTTGCTTGTTCCTTGCAGTATCTGAGATAGGCAGTTCAGATGGTGCTTGTTCCAGACCAATCACCCCAATGACCTTCACACCCAGATTACCCACTGTAGCTGACCAGGTCACTCATTCAAAGGAAGAGGGGGATTCCCGCTCGAGACATCATCAAGGTCTTGAGGTTAACACCAACCATGCTAAGCTGGGACCAAGAACTTCTGCAGGGAGAACGGCTAGTTGGTCCAGCTCCAGTGGGGACGAGAGAAGAGGTTTCAATTCTTTGTTGTCACCTCAGAATAGACCAGAGAGAGGTCTTAGTCCACAAACACCAAGAGATAGGCTAGAGAGAAGTCCCCAGTCAACGTTGACCAGACTAGAGAAAGTAGGTCTAAGTCACCGGGAAAGGATAGTTGTTGAGGGAAGTGGTGTCCATAGAACTTTGTCTGAAGGCAGTGAGGATTATGCATCAGGTGACCACAGAGTCAGCAGGAGTCCTGTTGGAACTAAGCCAGCATCTCCTTCAATAACAGACAGATTAAAAGATGTCCAGAGTGGAACAATGAGTGTTGATAGAGAGGAAGACATTGGTAGCAGGATAGACAAACTTGGGCAGATGAGGCATGACAATCCCTCAATGGGTGCGAGAACAGACTCTGACAGTACACCACCAAGACTTGAGACGGACGAACTGTCTCAGAAGGTGTCTTCCCCAGAGACGGTTGGCCGGGGGCGTGGCTTGTTATCCCTGTGCAATGCTGCAAGTGAAGTAGGGAGGAAGCGATCTGCAAGTCCCCTGTCATCCCCATCCCCCTCGCCTTCCCCCTCTTGTGCTTCTCCATCCCCATCCCAGTCCTCTCAGTCTTCCAGCAACATCTTGAGGTCCAGTAATCTTCAGAAATCCTTGGAGAAGAGACACTCCAGTGGATCTTCATCCCACGTTTCCAAGTCGGTGGAGACTTCACCCAGAGTCAACCCAACCTCCCCTGAGCAAAGGTTGCAGGAGGTCTCGCAGGGTTCATCCAGAGGAACCGATGAAACAACTACACCACCAAGTGTCCCAGTCTCCACCAACCCCACCAGGTTACCATTCATCATAGAGCGGGGTGATGTCAGACTCAAAAAGAGCCCGTCTCCATCTACCAAGACTTTGGGGACGAGGAGCGTTTCGCCGCCATCTTTCATGTCTCCCGTCAGTCACATGAACGCTCCCAAGATGTCCTGGAGGCAGGACGCTAGCCGGGGAGTGTCGCAGAAGAGTCCTTCGTCCTCCGACTGGAACAAGATGAGCTCTGCGAGCGGTGGGTCGGACATGTCAGACCAGGAAAGCACCAGTCGCTCCTTGAAGAAGATTCCTGTGATGAAAGCCGCATCTTCAGAGAGAGCAAGAATCATTGAACATAGGTACGCAACTCTTCTCTTTCTGTGTTTTTTTAAAGGGAATATATTCATGTATCCTCAGTTCTAACAAGACAATTGAAGGTTTGGATATCTCTGACTAGAAAAGCTTCTTATACTCCCAGAAGAAGATTTAGTTAATGAAACACAACATCTTCAGATGGAGCAAAAATATATCATTGGAAATGAGTTACTTCTCTCTCTATCCGTTTCATATCTTGAATTGTTAATAATTCATGAAACATAATTCCACGAAAATTACTTGGAGCTTCCTCGTTTCTCTTCTGCCGTGTTGTTTAGCTTATGGTAAGAGAAGAATAAAATAGGGTTAGATTTGTATGCCTCCGCCAACGAAGTGGCCGGAGGCATTATGTTTTCGGGTTGTCCGTCCGTCCGTCCGTCCGTCCGTCCGTCCGTCCGTACGTCCCGTTTTCGTTCTCGCGATATCTCAAGAACCAGTTGACGGATCAATTTCAAACTTGGTATGAGTGTACATATTGGGGTGACAATGATCTGATTAGATTTTAGGGGTCATGAGGTAAAAGGTCAAGGTCACAGGACTCTATATATATATGCAAAAATGCCTCGTTTTCGCGATATCTCAAGAACTGGTTGACAGATCAAATTCAAACTTGGTATTAGTGTAGATATTGGGGTGGCAATGATCTGATCAGATTTTGGGGTTCATGAGGTCAAAGGTCAAGGTCATAGGACTCAATGTATGTGCAAAAATGCCTCGTTATTGCGATATCTCAAGAACTGGTTGACGGATCAATTACAAACTAGGTATGAGTGTACATATCGGGGTGCCACTGATCTGATTAGGTTTGGGGGGTCATGAGGTCAAAGGTCAAGGTCACAGGACTCAATATGTATGCGAAAAAATGGCTTGTAATTGCAAAATTTCAAGAACTGAATGTCAGATTTCAATCAAACTCGGTACCTGAATGTATCATAAAGAGTCAACGTAGCCATAAAATGTTGGGGTCATGAGGTTGAGGTCAAGGTCACGGGACTCATTATTATGCAAATGTCAGATTTCAATCAAACTTGGTACCTGAATGTTTTTTAGGGAGCCATCAAAGATTGGGGTCATATGGTCAAAATATAAGAAAAATATTTAAAAAAATTAAATCAGTGCATGTTAATTTGGGCTTGATATTAAAATCGCGTGATAGCGGAGGCATAATTTTCGATTGCGCGCAATCGAAGATCCATCTAGTTTCAAATGTTCCTTTAGTATTAAATGAAAATCATCATCTCAAAACCGTTGCCCAACGCTTTTGGTAAAAAGTACAATTGCCGTAGCTGAACTGATGTACCCGACTGTTGTGCCGAGCGCGCGCAAATTCTGTACCGTCTGTATACACGGGTGCGGATATCGTAAAATGGACGATTATTACTGCGACAAATCTACGGCAGGCCATCAGTACTCGATATTCATTTTTTTCACTAGGTAAACCGTGGTCGTTTTCTTTCAAACTTTCACAAATCTTTCAATTGTATTTTACAATGAAATTGATATAGGATTGAAGTCTCAAATGTCATTTTGTGCAATATCTGACACTTTACAGGGACCACTTTAATTGATTCTATCAACAAATTGTTAATGCTGTGGAATCCCAGGAAAATATCTGTGTTTGGTGGATATATATTCTGTAATATGTTTTGTAAGCTTCTGGATATAAGAGCGCACTTTGTAGTAAAAAAATAAAAAAACTAAAAAACTAAAAACAATTGTTATTTTAATAAAAGTATACGATTAGGTAGCTTTGCTCCTTGATAATAATGCAAATGATTTGCATGACTCGTCTCAATTTTGACTCCTTATACATGTATACCATTCATTCTCCCCCATTTCTTGGTTAGTTTGAAGAAACAACTCTCCCACGGCGCTGCACCCGCCGATACCAGTGGCAGCCATACCAAAGGGTCACTTGACCAGCAGCATGGGCAGGACATGGGTGTAGTCGTTCATGGAGACCGCCCTCCTGAGCCCATCAAGGAGATAGTCAGAGCACCCTTCCCGGAGATTATCAGGAAGGTAACAAACACTAGTCTAACATGATTCAAGATTCAAGATTCAAATGAGTTTATTCAAACAAATGCCTGGCAGTTAAAGGCTGAATTGCACATTGTTTACATTTAAAAAAAAATCACTTTTCTAATACAAATAATCAACAACCAATACAGAACGAATACAATATTTAAAAGTGCACATTAAATGATGTCTTATTTACAGACATACTAATCCCTTGTCTACAGGAACCTGGTGGTTGTGTACAAAGTCTATGGAGATTTCAGAATCTCAAATGGAACGGGTTAAAATGCAATACAAAAAAAGTTAATCCTCATTTGATACTTGGACCTTATTATGCAGAGGAAAGTAGCAAGGTTTCACTTCCAATCAATCCAGCTTAATTAGAATAGTACTTCAGATGAAAATTTAGCATGCTTATTTAAACCTAAATAAAGTGTGAATTTACTGTTAATACTCGTAAAATATACAAGATAATGATGATCATCATAAATGACTAACCATGCACTGCTCTTTTCAGACGTACGAGCGGGAAACCCACAAGCCAGTTAGCCTGATCCAGGCCTATACGTGGCCCACGGTCCTGCGTGGGAGGGATGTGGTTGGGATAGCTCCAGGCGAAACAGGACGGAGTCTGGGATATATATTGCCTCTTATCACACAGGTCTTACAACCAACCACCTACGAAAAGCTTCCACCGGGTACAGGGGTGAGTAGATTGATGAAATAGGTGGTGGTGGTTGTGGTGGTGGTGGTGGTGGTGGTGGTGGTGGTGGTGGCAGCGGCGGCGGCTGTGGTGATGGTGGTGGCGGCGGCTGTGGTGATGGTGGTGGCGGCTGTGGTGATGGTGGTGTGGTGGTGGTGGTGGTCGTGGTGGTGGTGGTGGTGGTGATGATGATGATAGTGGTGGTGGTGGTGGCGGTATCAGCAGCAGCAGCAGTGGCGGTGGTGGTGGTCGTGATGTAAGGACACTTTGCTCTATAACTGTTAATAAGATAATAGAGATTATAGTGATTCATTGGCCATATTAATCATTTAGGAGACAATGAAGTAGATAAGTAGGTACATTTGGTGAAGATGCTGATAATGAGGAGGATAAATATTATGATAGTACTGCTACTAGAAATCAAACGTTAAAAGTTAGAGATGAGAGTACTGAGCAGAAAGAGGAGGAGGGAAAAACAAAAAATGAATAAGTAAATTGATTTTAAAAGATTTGCCACTGATATCTTGTATTAAATACATTGACTCGATGTTACTTTCATCTTTTAGTAAATACAGTTTGCAATGTGTTGTTAATTTCAATTTATTTTGTAAACTTTTTCCTATAGCCCCTGGTGTTGATAGTTTGCCCGTCATGGCGCCAGGCTGCCGACGTGTTTGATTTAGTGCTGATATATGTGACGGCTGCCAGCCTGTCTCTCAAGACTATCCTGCTCTACGGAGGAGGGAATGACAAGCAACAGGAGGTAGGTTCAAGTTAGAATTTTGTTTAAACCCTAATCCCACTGGGGGGGGGGGGGGGGGGGGGGGGCCATTTTGGCCCCCCCTGTCGTTTTGATCGACGTGCATCTAGACAGATTGGAATTTCACGTTCAAACTTCATGACTTTTTTCTCTTTGTACGGGTTTCTATGTAATTCATACACTTCAGGGATAAATTCTTCTAAAAAAACAAAATAAAAAAAACAATAAAAACAATAAAATACATAATAATGAAAACAATGTGGGTAATCCGGGAATACTAATTTGCATATTTATGCAAATTAGTGATATTTTTATCACCATAAAAAACATGGATATGATGATTTACATCTTTTGAAAGTAATTTTACAGAAAACCTGAAGAAATCCTGTAATTTCTCTTGATTTTAGATGAAAATCCCAATTTTCCCCAAATTCGTCAAAAATGTGCATATTCAAAATTTTAATTAATTATAAAAAAAAATAATGGTCCAATCTTTTTTTTTTCTTCAAATTCTTATTCTACTAGACTTGTTTTACGTATGTGCCAATTTTCAAGTCAACGGTCCATTCGTTGCCGAGATTTGAGGGGGGGGCCAAAATGCCCCCCCCCCCCCCCCCCCCCCCCCCCCAGTGGACTCAAGTGACCAAAATAACCCAGTGGGATTAGGGTTAATTTATCTTTCACATTTTCTCTGAAATCAACAGACAGTCCATTCAAATATGTGACCTTACACCACAAAACAACCGTTATGTCGCTGTGGTAGTTTCTCTTTTATAAGCTAAAATAGTCAAATTTTGTTAAAATATGAGATTTAGGATTTTGGTATTTCCTCAATAAGCATATCTTAATCTACCTCCTGTGAAATAATTTTGAGCGTCGGAAGTCATGTTTAAATATTATTTTTCATCTAATAAATGTGATCTTATTACAGCGCTTGAATGAACACTGATCTTTTAACCGGCCCGTTTCTCTCTTTTTTGAAAAATGCTTCTGTCAGCAATATTCCAAATCTTTGGCGGTATTTTGAAAGGGTTTGCTTAGTCCAAATGTGACAAATTATACACTATTTTATAGGTAATGATTTCTATTTTAAAGGGCCGTAAACTCGCAAATCATGGGGGATTGAAGCGTGGCCCGACTCGGATATTTGGATAATATTCGGATAATATTCGGAATTCTCCGTACATCTTCGGTAAACGACATCGCAAATGCGGTGATGCAGGCAACCCGTACGCATGAATAGACCGCGTCTGTAATATATGCAAATAATATGCGTATGACGTAAGACTCTCCGTTGGCAAGCTTAACAATAGTAACTAGGTCCGGCAAGTTAAGTTTGCCGGAGCTTGCCGGACATAGTTACTATTGTTAAGCTTGCCAACGGGGAGTCTGACGTCATACGCATAATATTTGCATACATTACAGAAGCGGTCTATTGTGTGTAACTATATCCCTATGCAGCACGCATTCAACCAAACCAAAACGAACTCGAACAACCCCACAAGCAAACCACCCCACCCTCGACTGCAGGTTTGTTAGCAGACCCAAGATTGCCGTTATGTGTACGGCTACAATAGGGGCAAACGAATGACATTGAGCGTACACGGATTGCGAGCGGACGCTCCCTTTAATGTTATATGAAAATCAGCACAATCAGTTTTCCCGACTTATTGGTCGTTTTGTGGTGTAAGGTCACATATATGCATGTTTTGAAAAGTAGAAACTGAACCATAAGTATGCTCTGTATCATGTAGGCGTGTCAAATAGTAGTACTAGTGTCTGGAATGCCCTTTATCATGGTTGAGTGAGTTCATACTGTCTTATTTGATATGTATGTTCTATGTTCCTACTGAACCATATTAATGTTCTATATTATGTAGGTGCAGCTCATCAATGGCTGTCAAATCGTTGTCAACACTGCCCTGTATCCTAATTTAGATGAGTTCATACTGAATCGATATCTATGTTCTACATTGTGTAGGTGCAGCTCATAAATATCAGATAGTAATTTCTTCAATTTCCTGTATCGTGTTATATAATGTATGTTCGTCATCTGCACTGCCCTGCCCTGCATTGTGTCATTAATCATGATTGATGTGTTCATACTGACCATTAGCTATGTTCTATATTATTTAGGTGCAGCTCATCAACGGCTGTCAAATTGTTGTGTCAACACTGCCCTGTATCCTAATTTAGATGAGTTCATACTGACCACTATCTATGTTCTATATGTTATGCAGGTGCAGCTCATCAACGGATGTCAAATCGTTGTGTCAACACTGCCCTATATCCTAATTTAGATGTGTTCATACTGACCATTATCTATGTTCTATATTATTTAGGTGCAGCTCATCAACGGCTGTCAAATCGTTGTGTCAACACTGCCCTGTATCCTGAGGATGATGGAGAGTAACCACACAAACCTCAACAGACTCTGCCATCTGGTGAGTAACAAGTTCATTAAAGGACAATGAAATCCAGACGATTTGTTGTATGCACTATAAGACCTTAAATATAATTAATAGTCCCTGAAAATTTGAGCACAATCGGTCAAGAAATAAGAAAACTATGGCTCTTTGAAAAGAGCCATGTATTTCTTTGAGTGACTCAAATTGGCAACGCACTATGGCAAAGTTGTGGACAACTCCCCATACATTTTGTACACAAAATTTCAATTTTGTTCAATTTTCTCAAAATTTATGTTTATCCTTCGTTCGAGTTCAACATATGTTTTGTAGAATGCTTTTATACATAACATATCATGAGTTTGGGGAATGAAAAAATGTGACTATGAAGAAAACTGTAAAAATGGGAACTTTTGTGTACAAAACATATGGGGAGTTGTCCACACACTTATCAGAGTGCTCCACACACTTATCAGAGTGCGTTGCCAATTTGAGTTCCCCATGGGAATAAATGGACATCTTCAAAGAGCCGTAGTTTTCTTGTTTCTTACCCGATTATGCTCTAACTTTCAGAGATTATTCCTCTTAATCTCCTCAAGACTATGAAAGCAACATTTTGCTTGGGTTTCATTGCCCTTTAAATCCTTAGTAGCATAGACAAATAATACCAGGGCATGGTCATCTTGTGAGTAACCAGTTCATTAAATCCTTAGTAGCATAAACAAATAATACCAGGGCATGGCCATCTCGTGAGTAACAAGTTTATTGAACCCGAAGTGCATTACACACATAATACCATAACTTGAATGGCCAAAATATCTGAGGAAATAATCCATCTTGACCTTGACATTGTATTAATTCTGTTTTACCCAGGTTTTTGATGAGGCTCAAATTCTGTTCAGAGATTTCATTGATGAGGTAAGACGTCTTTCCATTTTAATCTTTGAAACGAATATTCAACAGGCTTATTTGAGTTAAATTTGCCTCCATATTTTGTCAATTTTCTTTTTACTACAGAGTTTTATTTGACATGACTTTTATTTCATTTTATGTCATTATCTGTGTTTTATCACATTTCAAATTACATTTACGATGTGTTTTTTCCTTATAACAAATCTGAAGTTGATTTCTCTTGTTCTCCTCTCGTTAATACTTAAAAAATATAAAAATCTTTTTTTCCGACATTTCTGCCGGTTTCTTGCCAGGTGTGCAGCCTCTATGAAGGAGTTTATAATTTGATTAGAGCAGTCTGTTTTGATGCAGTCTGTCCATCTCTTTGGATTTAAGGTACCAATTAATCAAATAGATGTGAAATTGCAGGTCCTCACATGTAGTATGCCTGTTTAGACTGCTAAGTGCAGAGCTGCCAAGTCTCCCTGATTTTGCAGGAGGCTCCCTGAAAATGTGCAGATCTTTCCTCATCCTGACAAACAAATTTGAAATATGTCTGATTGAGGAAAGATTCGTATTCGATTTGCATGTGTTTCATGAAGCCATCTCTCTGATTGCTGTTTGAAATCTCCCTGAATTAGAAGTATTTGAATATTGGCAGTTCGTTATTAAAGGCATATATGCGTGGGTTATTAGACGCGTGGATCCATCTTGCGCACTTTTACGCACGGTACGTAATCCCCATTGGCTCAGTTATAAGTAGCGATCGCAAACTGTCCCATTTCTGAATACCCGAGTCAAAAATGCATTAAAAATAGTCGCGTTCGGAATGTTTGTACTAGTCGAATGGAGATCCATCAGAGATGTTTACGAGCGAAAATATCACGTAACACGCTTAACCGCAACCGACTTCAAAGTGCCGCCGTTTAATGGCTAGGTGACAGCGTGAGAAATTTGTTTGCTGCATGCAATTTCATAAGAAGGCCTTTTGTTCAGATATTTCGAAGCACCTCTCTTCGATCGATCCAACATATATCTTGAGTTTACCTCGAGAGATTACGGTGGAGTCGAGTTGGAATTTGCTGACTACCCTTTATAACCCACGCATATATGCCTTTAAAGTGCCTTGATTATTGTCAACAACAAGTGTATTCTTAAACTGAATCCACTACCAGGGTAGGAAAGACACAGGGGCTGAGGGCTATTTTGCCTCCTGATTTTCAAAATAGCCCCCTGAAATCAGTAGGTAGCCCCTAAAATTACCATAAGGTATTATCTGAAATATTTTGTGATATTAATCAGATTCAAAAATTAGCCGCCTAAAAAAAAAATTAATTATTTCACTACATTCCAGGCCAAGGAGCTGATGTCCCACTACCTGTCGGTTCTCAGGGTGCAGCAAAAGCGTTCGGCGCCACGTCAGCTGGTAGTCATGGCCACAGAGTGGTCTGCAGCCATTGGTTCATTCCTGCGTACCTACATGACCAACCAGCTGGTCATCATCACTCACAAATTGGAGGCTGCCATCTATGCCAGAGTCAGACAGGTGAAATAAACGCACATTTTCTAATTTGTCAGCTTTCTTCATAATCACACTTTTCTGTCCCCCAAACTCATGATATTTTTATTCTCCAAAACTTATGTTTTAACTCAAACAAAGGGTAAACATATTTTGAGAAAACAAATTGAAATTGTGTGTGCGAAACGTAGGGAGAGATGTCCACAACTTTGCCAGAGTGCGTTGCCAATTTGAGTCACTCGTAGAAATAAATGGCTATTTCCAAGGAGCCATAGTTTTCTTATCTCTTGACCGATTGTGCCCAAACTTGTTTTTGTCTTGGTTTCATAGTCCTTTATTAAAGACAGTTAACAAATGAATTGTAACTTTAGTCCCATTACGTTTTGTTTGGGCTGCAAAATAAGCTTGGTGCCACTCGGCTATCTCGGCCACTAGAAAAAAAAAAGCTAGTGTGGAGGCATGGATGAACTCTAAGAGATCTTTGACCTTTGACATTTGACCTTTGAACAGGATGTGGAGGTGTTGGATGCCACCCAGCGATCTCGGGTCCTGATCGGCAAGCTCCAGTCTGGTCTGGCCCACGGGATCAAGGTCATCATCTTTGCCAATGACAGACCAACAGCTATAGAGCTTACAAAGGTATGACTGTACACCCGATGAAATAATGAAGTATAGGCTGTCTGCAAATATAAAGAACTAACCCTAATCAAATATGTTCTGAATTGTACTCTATGATTTTATGCAAGGTTTCTTGTTATTTCGATGCTAAATTACCCCGATACCCGATGGTTTCATGTACATGGGAACTTTGAACAGCCTGTACTGTTGCCCATACACTCCAATATTCATTTCTTGTCATATTCGCTGATCTTAATTCCTCTTTCAATAGTTGGTTGTTATGTGATTATTGCAATTTGTTTAAAGTGTCAAAACCTACTTCTTGCAAAAACAAAACCAGTATTATAATAGTAAAGTTCACTTTATCTGTGTCTGAGTCCTAGACCCCGTTTACAGTGAAAAAAAGGCCGGGCCGAGACGCGTCTCGGCCCGGCCTTTTTTTCACTGTAAATGCTCAAAAGGCCAAATGCGGGGCCAAAAGTGGCCGCGCATTTGGCTCCGCTCTGGAGGTAGTCTCGGCCGCGGCCGAGACGCGTCTCGTCCCCGCTTTTTCTCACTGTAAACGCACGCAGGGCCAAATGCGGTACCAAATTGGGAAAACAATTCATTGCAAATAACGCGCCTTTGTTCTGTGACCCCGGCGTGCCTCCAAAATAATGGTTTGTTTACATGCAGAGCGCCACTACGACAAGATATTGAAAGGGCGGCCGGGCCGCGAGGGCCGAGACCGCCACTGTAAACGCACCAAAATTGGGGGGCCGAGTACCGCAATTTAAGCAGGGCCGAGACGCGTCTCGGCCCGGCCCTGCACTGTAAACGGGGTCCTAGTCATGAACCCTGATGTCCGAGTTCTTTTAAAAATCTTGAATCTTGACTTGAGTCTGGAGACTCTGGACCCGAGTCCAAAGTCAGAATCGTCTAGCACTAAACTCAAATCCTGAATTTCTTTGACTCTCTGATCCAAAGATTCTAACGTCATCATCTCACTACACATTGTGTGCGTTAGACAGAGCATTGACAAAATTGTCTAGCACTAATTAAAATCCCTAATACTTTGACTCTTTTTATGTTCCAAAGATTCTAACTTCATCATCCTACTACACTCTGTGCGCTTTTGACGGAGCATCAAGCGATGTCATTGACAAGGTCAAGAAAGAGTGGTACACTCACCACCGCCCTGACTCCATTCCCCTGCTAGGTAAGTATCTGTTGCATCCAGTAACATCAAAATCTACATAACTAACTTAGAACTCAAGTAGTTCTCTCATACCTTGTTGTATGCGTATTACCAATAGAAGCATGAAGCAGGTTTTTGTTTTCTGAAGGTCTCTTTCATTATAAAGATATTTATGATTGAAGTGTTCAGATTTGAAGACTTTGGGAGACTTTCAACTGTGTACATAGTTAGTGCAATGAGTTAGCAAATATCATTTGCATATTTCTCTCATTGATGCTCATTTGTTCATATCAGTAGCAATTATATTCTGATAATGCATATACCAACAACAGGTTTGGGTCACATTGCTTTCCACTTGTGGCTGAATGAATATTTCTTGTCATTAATTTTGATTGTCTTTCTAAATAACCTTTTGCTTTGTGTAATATTGTTGACTGTTTATTTATTTTTATTTTGCTAAAGTGATGATGGATGGAGCGATCCAGGATGTTGGCGTGACGGATGCATCGTTTGCCATCCACTATGACTTCCCCAAGGACAAGGCTAACTATGGCAAGAGGCTCTGCTGCATGATGAGGCACTTTGAGTCACAGCTCAACGAGGTAAGCAACTTCCTTTAAAGATTATCTTAAAGAGAACCAACACCCAAAAATAATATTCTTATAAATAAAAGGTAAGATTTTGAGTCGTCCATTCCACCAACAAATCCAGACAAATTATAGGATTGGAAAACGCATTACCATACTATGTGTTCATGGGTCTGTAGACACAGATTCTCTATTGTCTAGGACAAATACATTATCTGTGATTCTGTTGTCTCCGTGAATAGAATTGTTGTTGGGCATCTATTTAATATCACACAATGGTACCAAATCAAATATTTATGTGTTGTTGGTCCCCTTTAAAAGAATATCGTGCATGGGGATATAGAGGGGGTTCCTAGGGCACTACATAACACTGCCATTGTGAATTTTGCATTGTGTGCAAGGCGTTAACAAGATGGCACCATGCATCTGATTTACACATCTGAGCCACCTTTAAGAAGGTAAAACAAAATTTAAAAATGAAAAAGTAATTTTAGGTTTCATATACAACCACACATCTCTCAATGGCTAGACAGGAAACTTTCCTCAACAAATGGCTTATGATGGTATCCATTCTGTTATTTGATACTTGCAGAAGAAGCGCTCACGCTGCCAGTCGCTGGCCTTTGTGAGCCTGGAGAAGCTGCACGTCCTGGCTCATATGTCATAGACTTGTAGGCTGCTAAAGACATGTCTAACTGTATTATTTCCTCTTTAATTATTTATTACTTCAAGTTTCTTCATCCATTTTGATCTATGATACTTGCAGAAGAAGCGCTCCCGCTGCCAGTCGCTTGCCTTTGTGAGCCTGGAGAAGCTGCACGTCCTGGCTCATATGTCATAGACTTGTAGGCTGTTAAGACAGGTCTTACTGTATAATTGTCTCTTTGATTATTTATAAGTTAAACTTTATTAATCTGTTTTGATATTTGATACTTGCAGAAGAAGCGCTCCCGCTGCCAGTCGCTGGCATTTGTAAGCCCAGACAAGCTCCACGTCCTGTCTCACATGTCATCTCTCTTATGGATAGACTTGTAGGCTGCTATTAAAGACAGGTCTAACTGTATAATTGTCTCTTTGATTATTTATAAGTTAAACTTTATTAATCTGTTTTGATATTTGATACTTGCAGAAGAAGCGCTCCCGCTGCCAGTCGCTGGCCTTTGTGAGTCCTGACAACCTCCACGTCCTGGCTCACATGTCATCTCTCCTCTTCAGATCGGGGCAACACTTCCCTCAGCAGTTCACAAAGGAACAAGTTGAACAGGTATGTTTTGCTATAAGATAACACTTTGAGTTCCGTGATTTTACAGCTCTCTGGCATTTGTTTGCAATGTGTGTTGCAAAATGTTGACATTGGCACTCAAAGGAGTTAAAAGTGATCCATTTACTCCATAAGATTTGTCCATGTCTGTACTTCCTATCTTGGTATGATTGTTTCCATTTTGGATTTTAAATCTTACATTAATGTAGGTCATTATTTGACATGTTGATTATTTTTATCCTGTGTGTGTGTTTCCAATGAACGAGGTAATAATAATGTTGTAAAGCGCTTTAGAGATGATGATATTAGGCATTATATAAATCAAAATTATTATTAATTATCCTTAAATTTTCCCCCTTTTACAGGCAAGAGAAAGCAGAAGGAAAGACAAAGATCTGTGCTATAATCTCAGAGCATTTGGAATGTGCAGGTAACAGTATAGATGTTCACTGGCGGGAATGATGTTCCCGACAACAAAGTTAACGTCCATTTTGTTATATGACTTAGTATTTGTACAAAAGTGATGATAGTTGAATTCGACAAAGTTGATGGGTAACTTTGAAATCAAATTTAATATGTTATTTTTATAAGTAATTTCATACTGTGTAATCACATTTATAAGTACATGTAATGTATAGTCTGTCTTCATTTTGTTTATTGTCACAAACAGTTGATTAGATTTAACAGATATAACTTTGACGCCTGCATCCACTCAGTGGATATCAAATTCTCAGTGTATTGTTTGTTTCTTTTGTAGGTATGAGAAATGTAAAAAAAGGCATCTGGTTTATTCAGACTTGGATGCTCCGGGGAATCAGCCATGCTTCATCAGTCTACCCACCCAAGGCACTGTTATGGTATGTACCTCATGAAGGGCTTTGAATTCACTTGTGGGCAAATTAAAAAAAAACTAGTGCCGAGTCAAAATGTTTCTTTTTATGTTGAAACGTTTCAAAATGTTTAAAGACAACGTTTAAGCGTTTAGTGAAATAAACAGGAAAACTCAACTAAAAAAAACATTATGTTTCAAAAGTTGGAGGCCTGAATCCAAAACTTGCCATCCTGAACGAAATAAAGAAAAGCACTAAAAAGTTATGTTTTCTATTTTCTCATTAACTAGAAAATTCATATACTTGTCTTCAATTCTATTGTTTTGATCATAATTGCTTGCTGCTGATTTATTTTCAGATTGCATTTTATAATAAGATGTGTATGTGTTCTGTGATGTTCTTTACAGAATTGTATTCATGACTTGTTAATGTGCTTATTATGAGTCAACCATAATGTGTGTGTAGCCTTATTTGTCCCTATTTTGATGAACTTGTTTTGATTTATCTTGAAGGATAAATTCATAAACAATAATTTTCTCCAATGTCTCCATGGGCTAAAAATGACTGGCGGAAGTCTTTGTAAGGATAATAATCTATAATCGTTACAAAATGTTTGCATTTAAACGTTCCCAGTTCCTCATCACGCATGTTCACAACGCCTCTCACTACTATGTGCGCCTCCTCAAGCACCGCCACTCTGACACCCACAAGGTCATCTCCATAGCGACCGACTACGTGCAGTTGACCCTTGACCTGCAGGAGTGGTTTGGTGACCCCACCCACCGTGTCAGTCAGCGCCCCCTGGCGTTGGGGGATGTGTGTGGGGTGAGGGATGATGCCGGGTGCTACTCGAGGGCCAAGGTGGTGGCCTGGGTTTCCAAGGCAACGGAGGACTCACCTGGAACTGCCAAGGTGAGGAAAAATGATGTTGTTGTTGGTATTGCCTTCATTATAAGGTAGCCCGAGACATTAGCTGGAATTCCATGAGCGGGATGTCTAATGCGTGGGCTAAATTGAACCTATTCTTGCAAATTCCAGTCGATTATGTTTACCATTCATCCATCTGTTTTTCTGTACTTCTTGATGACCAAAGTTCCTGTTCTTATTATGTGATTTCTCAAAATATGTTCAATGAATTTGCTTAATTAGGTGTTTTACACCTTGATAAACTAACGATATGATTAGATATTGGGGTGGTAAGGTCAAAGTTTGTATGTCACAGTGTTAATCCTTGCAACATTAGCTCATTAAATCTGTGTGTGTTATACTCCTTGGATCTTGTACAAAAATTAATGTATACCAAATAAGCTTGTTATCATGAGTATTTTCTGTTTATGCTACCTATGCTATTCTATGTTCTTCAATGAAATGCTGACTGAACAGTTTCTCAAGGCATGTTCTGTTTGTCCTGGTCCCTGTAAACTAAAATTGAAATTGAAAATCTCATTTGTCTTTTAAAGGGATCTAGTAACTTTGTTGGCATGTAAAAAAGTGTGTATTGGAGTAATCTGATATGTCCACAAAGTAATGTGTGAAAAATTCACGTTAATTGGATGTTTTTGGCTGAGATATGAGCAAAAATGCAAAGTGATATTCACTAACTTATTGTACTTCCTTTGTACACGTCATGAAATTATCCTGTAGACAATTTCATATCTGAACACTTCAATCGTAAATATCTTTTGAACGAGATGGAAATTTGAAAAAACAAAACCTGTCCCGTGCTTTTATTGTTAATATGAATATGATAAGATATGAGAGAACCACTAGAGTTCCAAGTAAGTTTTGAGGATTTGGACAATGTTACTAAAGTCCATTTAATATTTAGCTTTCCTGGTCCTTGTAAACTTAAATTGAAATTGAAAATCCCATTTTTCTTATGTTAAGTTGTATTGATGTTTAGCTTTCCTGGTCCCTTTAAACTGAAAGTGAAATTGAAAATCCCATTTGTCTTTTGATGTTTAGCTTTCCTGGTCCCTGTAAACTAAAATGGATATTTATTATTCCATTTGTCTTTTGTGTTTTTAGCTCATCCGGCCCGAAGGGCCCGATGAGCTTATGCCATGGCGTGGCGTCCGTCGTCTGTCCGTCCGTCCTTCCGTCCGTCCGTCCACAGTTTTCAAAATGCTTCTTCTTCGTTATTTTTCAACCGATTTTGATTCTGATTGTTTCATAAGATAGGGCTAGGAGGGGGATTTAAAACTTCTACACAGAATCGTGAAATTCATTATCTATGGTAATTTATGCAAATTTATTCGAAATTTAAAAAATGCTTCTTCTCCTTCATTTCTCGACCGATTTTGATTTGGTTTGCTTTATCTGGTAGAGCTAAATTTGGTACACTAAACTTCTACACAGAATTTTGAATTTTTCTCCATTAATTAATTATGGTTATTTTTTATTTATTTATTTATTAATTAATTAATTAATTAATTAATTAATTTATTTTTATTTATTTATTTATTTTTTTTTAAATTATTTAAAAAAAAATTTTTTTTTAAATTAATTAATTAATTTAAATATTTTTTTTTTCTTTTTTTTCTTTTTTTTCCCCCATGTCCCTTCTGGGGCGTCAAATTTATATTTTGTTCACTCTAATTTTTTTATTTTTTATTTTTATGTCCCTTCCAGGGCATCAAATTTTTATTTTTTGACCAGTTGAAAAGTGTACCACATGAAATTTGCGATATTTGATGTTGCGAGATGCCGGATGAGCGCTACGTCATTGACGTTCTGGTTACTATTATTTACTGTTTTCTCTTTAGGTGCAATATGTAGATGAAGGAAGGTCCCAAGACCTGAGTGTGGACAAGCTCTACCAGTTATCTGATGAGCTCAGAGCCGTCAGTTTCCAGGTAATGATGAAGATGATGACAACACCATTAACAGTGATGATGATGATGGCACTGGTGACTTTTATGGTGATGATGATGTTCGGGGTGAAGAAGTAGATGATAATGATGATGGTGATGATTATGATGACAAACATGACATCAAAGCCGATGTGGATGATGTTGTTGGTAAAAATGAGGGTGATGATGATGATGATGATGATGACGATTATGACGACGATGACGACGACGACGACGCTACCTGATGATGGATGATGATCATGGGGAAAGGGAGGAAGAGAAGGAGGGGGAGGAGGAGGAGGGGCAGGTGGAGTAGGATAATCATGTGTTCCTACTAGTGAGAACAAGTAGAAGGAGGGCGAGTTAGGTTAGGTTATATCATTATAGAAACATTTGAAATTCAAAACCCAATTCAATCTTCTGTTACCATAAGCCAAACAAAAAGCGAAATCTGGAAGCTCCAACTGATTTTGGTTTAATTTGTCATGGTTAATGGATCACTTTAATGTACACTTTGCATTACACATGATTGCATTTGCAGGCAGTGGAAGTGTTTGTGTGTAATGTGCGGCCGGTGGACAAAGACTACCGCTGGACAACACAGGGTGACCTCTACATCAACGACCTCTTCAGGGCAAAGGAGCTGGAAGGACAAATTGTTCTAAGGTAGTTAATACTTTGCTCAAAATTAGCACAGTCCTACTAGCCCAGGGCCACTTACGATTGCATTAGGGCAATAAAATGTCATTGATGCTTTAGGTAATTCCACTGGCTCAAATGGGCAACCAGATGTAAAATAACAGATTCAGGTGAAGGGGCTACTAGAATTGGAAAAAATGATTTTTCCTGCAAAAATTGTGTAACTTAATTTTGTTTGTAAAACCAAAATTCATCAGAGAGATTGTCCAAATCCACTTTCTTTAATTTTCAGGAAAGTGTAGGTTTTACAAATAAAAGTTACTTACATCACAAATAAAAGTTCAGGCCAGCAACATGAATGACATTTATTTGAATTTGGATTTCTCAACCATTTCTGGATAGATTTTCATGAAACAAAGTATGTTTTTGTGACAGAAAATGTTATTCATCATGGTAAACCCGTTATACGCAAACTTGAAAATATGTGTTTTGGGGATTCCTTTTCATTTACCTTTACCCAAAACAGAACGTTACTATCCATTTAATGGTTGCTTTTGTCTTTAATTAATGCAGTCTAGGAAACAGTCTGTGGTTAGATCCAGTGGTTGAGAGACGCGTCCTGCCAGAGACTAAAGAGCTGACAACCATCCACAACATTAGAAAGGAGCTGATACGGAAGGGACTGGCTGCGGACAACCCCGATGTGAGTACAGAATTATGTATAAAACAGTCATTATGCAAACATGAAAAAATACCCTAAATTACATTAATTGTTTGTTTCTTATGTCATACACTGTACATGCACAGTCTATAATTTCGAATCTTGAGTTTGCAATTAAAAACGATCATAATTTGTTTCTGATTTACAACTTATCGTGTTGTTGTGGTATTGAAATAAGTAGAAATATTTATTATTATTCAGGGCTGATTACATTTTGTCCTTGCAAACCCTGAAAAAGCAGAAAAGGCATTGTGAAATTGTGTCCCTTATAACCAAGTATGGCAAGAAGCTCCTGCGTCCCACCAATTCACACTAATTTTGTCTTCTTGGTATCAAGATATTTTAATCATCTTTGTTGTTATGATTCTTACAGCAACTGAAGAAGCTGAGACAGCTGTGTGAAGGCAAGGTGAAGCTCCCTCCACGGGCACCAGTTACCAAGGATGGCAAAAGGCATGCCTCGTTTGCTCCTGTGACCCACCAATACTTTATACATGTTTATCTGTCTTCTTGGCATCAAGATGTTTTAATCGTCTCTGTTTTATCCTTACAGCACCTGAAGAAGCTGAGACAGCTGTGTGGAGGCAAGGTGAAGCTCCCTCCACGGGCACCAGTTACCAAGGATGGCAAAAGGTATGTCTCTTTATACTCTCTGCTCTTATATTTTAAAAAAAAATCACAAATAATCCATTTTACCTCTTAACCTGTTGCTTACGGGTACCAGGTTGCCTATGTACAAAGTCTATGGAGATTTCATAAGCGGAAGGATATGTTTGTGGGCTGTATTTAATTAAATTGTCTCCATTCTTGATCAGCCCATGATTACAAATTGTTAGCCAAATACATTCAAATGTTATAAATAATGTACATGGCTGTATTTTTGTTTACAGTTAACAAAAGGTGTTTAAGCTACCTGGAGAGATACAATTACATTGAAACAGTATGAAATTTGACAATTTAAATTGACTAAGACTCAAATATAATTAATAAAGATACAGAGTAAAACTTCTTTCCTTTTTAGTCTTCAAAAAATGAGAAGTATGTTGTTTAAAGTGTTGGCTGCCATTTTTGTTTTTCCATTGTGTGCAGAGTGAGTGTGAAGCTACCAGCACCAGAGGGTTTGAATGAAGACTGTGAGAACTATGTTTACTTGTCGTCAATGGATACCCCTCACCTCGTCTATGTACAGCCAGTCAAGTCCAACTACAGGTGGGAACTGGCTGGAATACTCCCTAGGGAGTGGAAAATGTGCACTTAGTGTTCATCCGTTAACTGGGCTAATTATAATAGCCCTTAGATGCTCATTGCAATTTGTGCTCTATAAATATCTATTATTTAATTTATTTAGCATGTTAACAACTTATTTTATCTCACAAAATACCATTTTCTTGGATGTCACCTGTTCATCACGTGAGTTTGTTTTATTTTGATTTTGCTTTTTGACAATGGAATACATGTACACATTCTGTACTCAGTGAAATGAAAATACAACAATTCAGACCAATTTATCATTCATCCTTTTTTCCACCATGTCTCTTTTTAGGTTGGAGCAGCTGATGGAGGCACTGAACCGTGACATGGCCAGTCATGTGATTAATGATGAGTGTCAGGTGACAGTGGGGCAGGTCTGCATTGTCAACTTCCCTATGGATGGCAGGTAAACAAATAGTTTGAGAGATGATTGTATTTAAATAGTTCAGCCTGTCAACAAATTATTTTGCGTCATTCTCTGAAAATTAGGCAAGTCTGAAGTTTTTAAAGAGGATTTTCGGCTGAATTTTGTACCATAACATTTAATTATTGCTGCAACTGTCAGCTAAGCCTAAAGGATCAAGCTGATAAAGATTGCAATGTAAAATGAAGAAGAAAACAAAAACATTTAGAAAGCTCATTGTTCCCTTCCATGTGCTCATACACTGTAAAAAGTTATTATGATTTTGTGGTATTGTACTGAAATTACGAAAATTGCAAAAAACTATTGCAGATCTGTGTATAATGGATAAACTTATCTAATGATGCCATAAATGCACTAATCAAAGCTGTATATTATAATAACCACCAACAGGAATTAAAATTAAATTCTTTATATTCAGGTGGTCGCTAGAGCAAGTTTGATATGTGTTGCTGACTTTTGATTTAATTCAGAAAAATACAACAGATACAGTCAAACCTGTGTATAGTGACCACTTAAAAGGTAAACAAGAGGGTGGCCATTGAAGACAGGTAACCTCTGAAGACAGGTTCCATAACATTATTTTTCTGCAGGGGATCACTCTTGGTGGCGACTGTAGACAAGTGGCTACTCTATAGAGTTTGCCACTAACATAGTATTGTCACTGTGTTACTATTGCATAAGTAGTAATGTTGTTCCTGATGTGATAATATAATCTGTTTTGGTTTCTCCAAGGTGGTACCGTGCGAGGATGATGGCAGAGAATGAGGCCAACGATGAGAGAGACATGTTCTTCATCGACTACGGGGACCAGGAGTGGTTGCCCAAGGCTAATGTCTGCCCCATGCCAAAGAAGTTTGCAGATGTAAGTTCAGCTCTAGAGTTTCGTCCCCTCTTGTAAAATGACAACATTGTTCTTGCATTACTTGTTCTGCTTTAACTAACAAATTTACAAAATTGTTATCTCTAAATTGGCTGTAACATGAATAGTGAAATCCTGATTAGAGCACAATCAGTTTGTAGTAATATTCAAATTGTGCTTCAATATGGTATTTTTACTGTTGAAATTAAATTTTGTTCGATATGACAGCACTATCTGAAATGTTTTCTCTCAAATAAGCTTCATTAAAATGATCACCATTCTGAATGTTCATCCCCAAAGAAAATTCTGAACCGCCCACCACAACAAAATATTCCCTTTCTTTTCTTTTTGACGTAGCTTGCACCCCAGGCCATCCAGTGTGCCATCGATGCCATCCTCCCAACAGACTCGGACGGCTGGACAGAGAAAGCCAGCAATGCATTGTGGGATATGTGCATAGGGGACGCCGAGAATGTCAAGATACCACTCACAGTGGAGGTAAGGTCCATAATACAGTCAAACCTGTCTTTGTGGCCACCTGTCTATAGCAGCCAACCTGCCTATAGTGATCCCCTACAGTCAAACCTGTCATTGTGGCCACCTGTCTATAGCAGTCAACCTGCCTATAAGTTGCCACTAAAAGGGATCCCCTGCAGGGAACAACAATGTTATGGAACCTGCATATTATATAGACCCCTCGTCTAGAGCAGCCACTTTTCTAGTTTCCCTCAGGTGGTCACTACACCCAGGTTTGATTATACATCGTTAGGAGAGAGTTAAAAGGGTGTTAAGTCACTTTTTGTCTAAATTGAGTTTTGCATACCAATGTAAAGATTTGAGCTTCCGCTATGTAATTTGTAATTTTTTTCTAAATATACACAAAATCAAAGAGCTATAATTTGTAGACAGTAAAGAGTGTAACTATATAACATTTGCTAATTTTGAATGATACAGCCGTTCGTGCTTGTTAACCAGCGGCACTAAATAAAATTCATCATTTGAGAACATAGACCTTCATTTTGTGTCTGCAGCAAATTGTTAAAAAAAATATTAAAAAGTATGAAGTGTACATTCTTTCTCCATCAGTTTACAAGTGGCACTCCATAGTTTTAAAGCATGGTTAAATCCATGAATTCCTTCCTTATTGTTAATTTGTTTTAATCATAATGATCACATGCTCATTGTTTAATGTTGACAGAATATAAAGTCATGTATCCTCGTCATTTAGCCTCTGAAGAAGATTCAGCTAGGATCGAAAATTTAGGCCATATACAGGATGGCCCAAAAAAAAACGGAACGGGGCACTTCCCAAAATATAGTATCAAATGTATGATGTCCATCGGATAGGGTGTCTTTTCAAATGAACAACGATACCAAGAACAGTCAATTTGGTCGTGTAGTTTTTGTTTTAGGGCGCTGTGAGTGACACCATGTCAGGTTCTCTTTTTTGTCAATTTTTACCAAGCCAGTGCTTGATACATCGCACGTACCGCCTTTCATAGCGTTGAACAAGGCGCGCCATTATTAGTGTGCACTCAGCCGTGTGCTGAGAGAATGGGCATGTTCGTTCAATGGTATTACGGGCAGGGAGTGCGATTTCACTGGCATTGACTAGGAAAAAATTGACAAAAATGGGCACCTGACATAGTCTCACTCACAGCGTCCGAAAACAAATCTACACGACCAAAATTACTGTTCTTGGTATCGTTGTTCATTGGAAAAGACACCCTATCCGATGGACATAAATATTTTGGTACTATATTTTGGAAAGTGCCCCGTTCAGTTTTTTTGGGGCCACCCTGTATTGACTGTCATTTATTACACATGCTTATAGTAGATAAGCAGTTTTCAGCAGTATTTTTGCATCAGAATATGATAAAGATAAAATGCTCAATATTAAATGTTTATAGAACAAAACTTAGAATAGGAATTATCTTTTTGTTGTACAGGTGACAGGAGTTGAACTTTGTGAGTTCACAGGGGGCTACCGCTACACAGTCAACATGTTCGACCAATCACAGGGGGAGAAGGTTCTAGTGAGCAAGAGGCTGATTGATGCAGACTTAGCCAAGCCCGCTTCAGGATTCATGCAGGTAAACTTAGTTGTACCGTAAACGAGCCCTCACTTCATACATTCCAGAATGCGCTTGCTAAGAACCCTTCTGTCCTTAGGGGCTAACCACCGTGACTCTCTCGGACCCACTTCCAGTTTAAACTCCTATAGAGTACAGAAGCCATGACGTCATAAAAACAAATTTGGACTTCATTTTCAGAAAGAGCATAACAAATAATGTCCAAATACCGAAAATCAAAGGAATAGGTTACGTATTGGCTGAGATATGCCGATCTGAATGAATTTTACTTCAATGGGCAATCAGTGTTATAGTGCACTGGTTCATAAATTTATGAACCAGTGCACTATAACACTGATTGCCCATTGACAAAAAAATCATTCGGATGGGCATATCTCAGCCAATACGTAACCTATTCCGTTGATTTTCGGTATTTGGACATTATTTGTTATGCTCTTTCTGAAAATGAAGTCCAAATTTGAAAATTCTAAAGAAAATGTTTATGACATCATTAATGACATCACACTTCACCACTCTATGGAGTATTCAGGAGGATTAAGCTACCAAGTACCAAGTGCACATAGGTGCTAATTGCATTCTTGATCCGATTTGTAATTATATTCAAACCCGTGTATATTGTACATCTAAGGGGAACACAAAAAAGTAGCCGCTGTAGATGGGCGACCTCTATAGTCGGATTACATAACACTGTTTTTCCTCTGCAGGGGAACACTTGGTGGCCACTGTAGGCAGGTTGGGTGCTAAAGACAGGTGGCCACTAAGACAAGTTTAACTATATATTCCTAACTATATATTCCTAACTATATATTCCTAACTATATATTCCTAACCCTAACCCTAGCCGGGAGAATTTGTAGTTTGTAGTTTTTTTTTCTGTAAGTTTAGAGGTAATATGGCCGGTTTTTGTTGATGTATTTCGTTCGAAGTCATGCATGTTAATTTATATATTCCTTCATGCTACATGGGACGATGACCAAATACCAATCAACATGAGAATGGCCAGATTGGATTATTGTCCTCGACTCTGGGAATCGCGCGGGCTGTGTAGAAAGTTTATGGGGATTTCAGATTCTTGAAGGGAACGGGTTAATTAACATCTGGTCATTGTTCTTAATAGCCCTTAACCCTATATAGCCCGGGGGGGGGGGGGGGGGGCTAAAATGGCCCCCCCTCAACATTTTTCGGGTTAAATTCTTAACGCGATAATATCTTGCGCTGAAATTTCATGACTTTTTTTTCGTTCACCTTCATCATTCACCTTTTCTACAAGTCTCTGTAACTCCTCCTCCGATTCCGCTAATAGCACAGAATCGTCGGCATACCTCAGGTTGTTAATGTTTTCACCTCCAATCGTGACACCTTTTTCATTATTCAGCACTCTAAAAATCATCTCTGAATAGATGTTGAACAATAGAGGCGAGATTATACAACCCTGTCGCACACCTTTCTGTATTTCAACCTCTGGGGATAACTCTTCCCTGCCTCGTATCACTGCCTTCTGACTCCAGTACAGACTTGCAATCAGACGTACATCCTTCCCATCCAGACCCAGTGAGTTCAGACAGTTAATCAATTTCTCATGATTAACTCTGTCAAATGCCTTTTGATAGTCCAGAAAGCACATGTAGACATCCTTCTTTTTCTCCAGGTAACGCTCCATAATCATACGCAGATTGAAGATTCCTTCTCTTGTGCCTTTGCCTGGTATGAACCCACTTTGGCAGTCATTAATTTCCTTAAGAATAGTTAACTGTATTCTATTTGTGAGAATAATTAACAAAATCTTAGATGCATGGCTTATGAGGCTTATGGTTCTAAAGTCTGTGCATTTTGTACTTTTAGTTTTCTTT
The DNA here is from genome assembly GCA_037951105.1 of Echinarachnius parma. Taxonomy (NCBI): domain Eukaryota; kingdom Metazoa; phylum Echinodermata; class Echinoidea; order Clypeasteroida; family Echinarachniidae; genus Echinarachnius; species Echinarachnius parma. The sequence continues at coordinate 53,121 of JBAMJV010012621.1, forward strand.
GGGATCATAACAAACTCTTGACACGACAAAGTCTTCTGGCCATTTGCCTGTCGTATAAATTACATTACATAGCATAGTGAGCTCTTTAACCTCTGACTCTCCTAAGCTTGTAAGCATCTCTGTAGAAACTCTATCTAATCCACAAGCTTTCCCTGCCTTCAATTTTTCAAGAGCAGCCTTAACCTCTTCTACTAGAATATCTGGACCTTGTTCATTTTCTTCTTTCACTTGTTCATTTCTATCATCTTCATAAAGCTCTTTAATATATTCCATCCATCTACTTTGAATTTGTTGTCCTTCAAACAATACATTTCCCTCTTTATCTTGAATTACACAATTTGTTGTCTCCTTTTTATTCTTGTGTGTAACCTCCTCAATCTTCTGATGCATATTCCTTGTATGGTGTAGACGATCTAATTCCTCTATCTCTTCGCATCCTTTAACAAGCCATTGTTCTTTAGCTTCTATACATTTCAGTCTAATTTGTTTATCAAGTTCTCTATATTTTGCACCTTTCCTTTTGTGCTTTCTTCTCTCTGTCATAAGATCCAGTATGTCATCTGTCATCCAAGCTTGCTTTCCTACACGCTTTTTCTTAGGGAGGCATTCCTCAGCTGCAACCCTTAAGGTTTGACCACATTTCATCTGGAGTCTGTTCCACCTCTTCTACTCTCAGTCCTTCGTATCTGTTGTGTACTGATGCAGCATACCTCTCACGGAAATCTCTGTCCTTCAGCAGTTCCACATCCAATCTGGCTTTCTTGGGTAGAGCCTTCTTTACTTCTTTAGTACCTTCAGTGCGATGTTGACCTTGATAACTACTGGGTTGTGGTCTGAGCCTATGTCTGCACCAGGATAGGTCTTGGCCATCTTTATACTCCTTCGGAAGCGCTTACTGACTGCAATATAGTCAATCTGTCTACGTGCAGTATCTCCTGGTTTCTTCCAGGTGTATAATTTGCGCTTGGGAAGCTTGAACCATGTGTTGGCTACCATCAGTCTATGCTGTTCACAAAACTGTATGAACCTCTCCCCTCTCTCATTCTTCTCATCTAAGCCATATTGACCTATGATGTCTTTATATCTTTCATTGCCCACTCGAGCATTCCAGTCACCTAATACGAAGTGGACATCAGAGCTTTTAGCACTTTTCAAGGCTAAATCCACGTCATCGTAGAACTTTTCATCCTCTTCATCTTCATAGTCGGATGTCGGGGCATACACCTGAACTATTACTACATCAAAAGGGTTTCCTTTGAATTTAGCTACAATGACTCTCTCTGAGATAGGCCAGAAGCCAGTCATAGATTTATAAATTTTCCTCTTCATCAGTATTCCTACACCATTGTAATGACGTTCGCCTCCAGAGTATACCATCACATACTCATCCTTATCAACTGTCCCTGCCTCTTTCCATCGAAGTTCACTTATTCCTAATATATCAAGTCTCATACGGGACATCTCTAGGATTGCGTTATCCAGTTTTCCTGCTTGATACATTGTACGTACATTCCAAGTGCCAATGCGCAGGAGAGTTCCCCTTGTTTTCAGCCTGCCATCATCCGGTGCCACATTTCCTTCCGGCTTTGGTGTGACCCCATCATTCTCGAGAGACTTACAATTCGAAGCGGCACTCTCCTCTTCCTTGTCACTATTTACAACAGAATTACTCGCAAGGGTCCCAAGCTCCTCTGTATCACTTCTTTCATTTGGACTGTTTCTGTGCATAGCATACTATATTGGATAATACGTGGTAAGGCTTTGATCTTTTCCACGGAGAATGGCCGTTGGCTCACATGGAGCTCATCCGCCCTTTGACAGGTCTTACTTTTAATCCTGCTGGATGTCCTCACACCCTCCTCACCAAAAGGTGGGGTTGA